>JAANSN010000663.1:0-50036 GCA_036850665.1 Dicranocentrus wangi
TGCATGTCAGATGTGAGATTGTGGATATACGAGTTTGCTCATATGCATATAAAAGTAGCAATTTGCAATATATGCATTATCCATATCAGAAACTTGCACGCATTTATCCTTACAGTTTGGAGAGAGCTGCTGGTTGCGAATACGGGAATACTAGCGAGTTTTTTTTATGTTCCTTTGCTCCTTGCAGAAAAACATGAGAAAAGAGTCGACCAGACAGACTTGATGATACGGTTTAGGTTAGGTTCTATAAACCAGAGCACAACCGGTCCTCCATCTCCTAAAACGACAAAAAGTTGTGCTTGCCCTTGGAAAGCCAAATGTACACAGAGACAGCACGTGTATAGTCTGGCAGGACGTGTTCGGTCGGGCGGAGCGCAATACTGCATTGTTACAGTTACAGGTAACTTCTGCGTATTTAAAAAGCAATAAAAATTCGCAATTTTGCAAATACTATTTCTCATTGAAAAATAGTAAAAAGTAAAAAACTGTTTCGCTCTCTCCTCCAGTGAACCAGTTGACCACCAAGATGAATGCAAAGAAAACATTATTGCTCATCGGAGCAGGACCAACAAGCTCCTTGATTAGCTATATCATTGCCAAAAATCCTATTTTAAGGGATGCGATAGATATTCATGTATTTGAAAAATCGAAAGGGATTGGAGGTAGATTTGCAACATCGCGGAGTCCCAACAATGGTGAATGTTATGCAGACTTGGGAGCACAATATCTGACGCACACGCTGACAAACAAATCTTCAAACAAATATTTCGAAGGTATTATCGAAAAGAAATGTCCCAGCGAGTCCCACGTTAAACGGTGAAGCTATTTAATTGTAATTATTTTTCTCCTGCATTAGATTTAAAGAGTCATAATTTAATAAGACAACTTGAAACGGATGGGATGCCTGGGTTCAGATCGGATCCAGATAAGATACATTACGCGTGTGTTCAAGGAGCAGCTTCTGTGGTTAAACATTTTTTCAAAGAGGTAACACCCCTACACTCCTACCCACATTACGTTGATTATATTATGATATTATGACGAATGGTTATAATGCGTCATGTTGCTTTCCATCCAGGCCGGTGTTAACAGAAATAACGTAGGATTCAATAGTCATGTCACTCAACTAGACGTTATGCCCAATGGCAAAGTTCAAGTTACTACTGCAAATCAAAATCGCACACACTTTGATCTTGTAATTTCAACAATCCCAGTTCCTCAAATACTACAGCTGCAAAATACTACGGAGTTGATCGAAGGTAACATTTTGTGCCTTTCAATAATACTATTTTACAGGTTGCAGTAGTCCCTTTTGGAAAAAATTGTATACTGTCGAAACAAATTTAATGAGGTTCATAATACCTGTTTTATTAGACAGCACAAGGAGAAAGCTGGAGGCTGTAAATTATTCAACACGTTTCGCACTAGGATTGTTTTTTGACAAAGAAGTTCACCTTAAAACGTCAAATCTACCGTTAAATTTTGTTGACAACGATCCAATACTTCGATTCTGGTCGATTGAAAATGTTAAACGGACAGGTTCCTTCAAGGGACCAACTTCCGTCGTAATACACACCAATGTCGACTTTGGAGCTAGGAATGACCACGAGGACAAAGATGCCATGAAACCTATACTTCTCCAGGCAGCTACGAAAATTGTTCCGGAAGCTGCCGCCCTTGAAAGCGAAGCCGTCAAAAGCCACAAATGGAGATATTCCCAGGTTCAAAACAACTCTTGCTAAGTTTTATTTTAAATGGTACAAACATGTTAACTACTGTCAAATTACAGGTGTTAGATGCCTACATTGGTCTTCCGGGATGTGTCGCACTCAAAGAGCATATTTATGCAGCAGGCGACGGACTTTCGGGATCTGGATTTGAGGGCTGCATCGCGTCAGCAGAGCAAACTGTTTTGATGATACAAAACGCCCTTCGTTTATAAGACGAACTACGCTCCGATAACTAATAGACAGGTAGAGTGTAAATTTTGACCAGAGAATTGGACCATAAACCAACCTAATCTTACGTGTAATTTATCTTGCGACAAACAATTTTATAATTTATAGATTTATCTCGCTCCCAACGGCAGCCAACATGGAGAGTTTTTGTTCCAACACGGTTCCGGGTCTTGTGATCTACTTACAATACAAACTCGGATTTTAGTACTGGGAGACTGCTGGTCCATAATGCATGATATCATGAAATACATATCTGATGCTTGTTTTTTCATAATAGAAAATTACACAACCAAAGATGTTCCATGCTATGTTTCTTATATCTATGTACACAACTCCCTATGCATAAGTTTGCAGAAAGTGTAATTTTATTGATTCCTATTATATCCTTCCTTACATATTTTCAGTGGTTGCATTCCATTTCGACGAAGAAATCCATATGTACAATTTAATTTTCAAAAATAAAAAAACATGTCGCGTTGTTTTGATGTATCTTGAACAGTATTTGTTGACAGCCTATTTCAATCTGCAAGGAGAGTTTTACTTTATTTGCATGACGAACCACGATTGTTTTTATGGCACTTGCAATATAACTATTTGTTTTTAAGCTGATTTTCTATTTCTCTCATGTATAAATCAAGTTCATCTTCATCATCATCATCCATCACAACGACACTTTCACTAATTTCTGATTTGCACTCTTGCTTCTCACTTTCTGTAGCTGCTTGATTTACAGATAAGTTCCCAATCTTACTCTCAATTTCACTACTCCTTACTGGCGGCTTAAACAAGTCGTCTTGCTCCGAGTCGGGTTCAGGTACATCACATGGTGATTCATCGTCGAAATACTTTTCCTCCTCATCGTTCTCCAAGTTTTCCCCGCAGTCATATTCCGGGTTGTCATCTACGGTGGCATAGTCAAAGTCTTCGTCTTTCCCATTCAAGAAGTTGCGGTACATGGTCGTAAAGAACTCTTCTTTCAGTAATTCCTTCTCGTCGTCATCGATTTCCTCCCGAGGAGCATCATCATCATTCACTGTGGGTTTTTGAGTACTGCGCTTTTCTCGCCTTGAAGGTCCCGGCTCATCTGACTCCATGTCACAATCCTCCTCCGTATCATACTCAGCGTCTGCCTCATCCTCCTCGTCTTGCTGAGTTTCTTGTGCCATCCTTCGACAACTTATTCCCTCTCCACCATCAGTCCTTTCTAAGTGAGCGAGGAAGAGATCTGTCAAAGGCATTGTGGTACGGCCCGAGCCGGAAGTGCTTTTCCAAGACTGTTGAAGAAACGCCTCTCGCTCTTCCTGAGTATGATATCTGCCAATGAGCTGGTCATACAAAATGGGATTTCGCCTTTGCATCTCCTCTTCAGAGAAGTAGTCCGTAGTTTCCACCAACTTTTTAAGTGCTTCGTATCTCCTATTTTTCAGTCGCTTTTCGTCAGCCCCTGCGTTTGGTAGACAAAAACAGAACCAAGAACGTTTAGTTAGAATTCGTTAGCAGGTAACCAATTGATTTTTCACTCCTTCAGCAATTTACCGTTTCTCCAAAACGTCTCCAGCTCCTTTAAATGAAAAATGACTCCATAGTTCCCCTCCCTCTTTTGCTTGTCAAAGCAGGCCACATCCTCCGGCAATAAAAACTTGCCAAACCGGGTTAAAAATTGCTCGGGATGCAATTCAAAAATGTCCTTTAATTCATCCAGTTTCTGCTCCGCAGTCATATCTGGCTCATCCCGTTGCTGACTTTTCACCACCACCTGCACATTCTTCGATATCCTTTCCAACATTCTGTGCTGAACCTCTGTCAACACTACTCTGGGCCCCTTTGGAGTCTCCACAGCACCATTGACGTCAATGGAGTTATTTACACACCCGGTCAACTCAGGAGGGGTCACTTCCATCGTGTCAATAATCGAAGTGTCCTCCTGATCCTGAATGACTGTGTTGTCGTCGGTGGCACTACCAATAATGCTCATTATCGAACAATTCTAAAGGACTGCTGAACACTGGTACTGATTGTGACCATTGCAGGGTTCATAGGGTTAGCGATAAGCCACTACTATGGGGTTTCAAACAATCTCTTAAAAACCATACAAAATGTGAAATCATATATGATCATCTAAACTGAAGTTGAATGATAATATGTGCACATTTTTTGTATCGTGCTTTCGTTTCCAGCTCTAGTTTACTTACACTCTGGTGGTCTGGCTGCATGAATGGATACGGAATGGAGATTTTTTGGAGTGTTTACGTTCACAGCATTCAATATCCACAACACATCTCGCATTCCCGGCGACAACAAGTTTTTCGTGAGAGACTCTCTCGCGGTAGATGAATTACTACGTTGAAGTTGAAAACACAGAGAGACACACCGTGTGTGTCCGTGTGTGTGCAAAAGAGATGCCTTGTTTTTTTTCGTGTTACATGTTACAAACATTGATGGATATGCTGTTTTTGTGGAGTGGAAATACTGTGCAAATTTGAAGAATATTTTTGGGTTTCTTTAAGATATACATAGATTTTTTTTTAATAAATTGGGATCATCAGCAGGTGGTGATTTCCATCAAGAAGTGTAGGTAACATTTGTTATTAGTGTGCCGGTTTAAGGATTATAGCCGTTTGAAATGTCTTCATCAACAGCTGAAACTGAGGAGTTTGTTGGGAGTGTAAGTTTGATTGAAGTTGCTTGCGGTGGTGGAGTAATAAACTGATTGGTTTTTTCTGTGCGTTTTACCATTTAAGGTATGTTTTAATCCTTTGGGTTCTTGTCTGTAGTTAACTGAGCAGGACCTAGCTCACGAAGAGGAAATCCTAAGGAACCCGTTTTCAGTTAAACACTGGATGAGATACCTGGACCACCTGAAGAGTGACAAGAAGAATAAAAAGGATCCAAAGCGCTTGTATTTAGTGTACGAGAGGGCTTTGAAGCAGTTGCCGGGTTCGTACAAGTTATGGCATGCTTACCTGGTGTTGAGGAAGAGTTACGTGCTGAAGAAGAGTCCGAAAGATCCGGCTATTCAGGTACGTAAGATAAGTAATTATTTGAAATTTGATCAAAATTTAGCTACATTCTAAATGTGAAGGACGTAATCTCAGCTAAAGTTGATGGTTTATAATCTGTAGGAGCTCTTTGCTACATTTGAGAGATCTCTTGTGTTTATGAACAAGATGCCTCGAATTTGGATTGAATACTGTGATTTTGCCGTGAAAACTGGGAGGGTCACTCAAACCAGGAGAGTTTTTGATAGAGCTCTTCGCTCTTTGCCAATTACGCAACATAACAGAATATGGCCAATGTACCTCAACTTTGTGACGAAAAAGCATCACATTCCGGAAACCGCCATGCGAATTTACAAGAGATACTTGAAGGTGGGTTAAATTTGATGCTATATCATGCCTATTTTAGTTATATAATAAACTGAAATAAATAAACAAGGAACGTAATTATTTTGGTGTGGCATATTAGCTTTGTCCGGAAAATGCTGAAGATTTTATCGAATACTTATTATCAGTGGATCGTCTTGATGAAGCGGCAGTGCGCCTGGCACATTTAATTAACAATGAAAACTTTACTTCACGCAAGGGAAAGTCCAACTACATGCTTTGGAATGAATTATGCAATTTAATTTCAAAGAATCCTCAAAAAGTAAAGTCGCTGGATGTGGATGCCATTATACGGAGTGGTCTTCGTCGTTATACTGACCAAATTGGTTCACTATGGACTAGCCTTGCCGACTATTATGTCAGATCTGGCTTGTTCGAAAGGGTTAGAAAATTATTACGATTGTTATACGTATTTGTAAATTAAATTATAAATAAAACATGACGTTTATTTCTTTGGCTTCTAACAAAATAGGCACGAGACATTTACGAAGAAGGGATTAGCAGCGTAACAACTGTGAGAGATTTTTCACAAATTTTTGATGCGTATGCACAGTTTGAAGAAGCATCGCTGACGAAATTAATGGAGTCCGATGATGTGGATGACTTAATCATTGAAATGAGATTGGCCAGATTAGAAAACTTGATGGAAAGAAGACCTCTTTTATTAAATTCTGTTTTACTTCGTCAAAACCCACATAATGTAAATGAGTGGCTGAAAAGAGTTGACTTGTTAAAAGAAAAACCCAAAGAAGTAAGTTTATGAGATAAAGGAGCTTGACTATTCGTTCAAAGTGTAATTTGCCTTTGCTAAAATCAATGCTTGAATTACAGGTAATTGCTGCGTTTACGGAAGGTGTGCAAACCGTTGATCCCAAACAAGCAGTAGGAAAACTGAACGCTTTGTGGGTGTCTTTTGCAAAATTCTACGAAGAAGCCGGTCAATTAGATGATGCGCGTGTAATCTTTGAGAAGAGTACTCACGTTCCGTACATGAAAGTAGATGATTTGGCGCATGTCTGGTGTGAATGGGCTGAGATGGAGCTTCGCCATAAGTAAGTAATTAAATTTGGGTAACGTAAAGTAGTATATGAGGCAGCACGTATTGATGTTCAACTATTACTTTTAGAAACTCAAAAGAAGCCTTGCGACTTATGTACACTGCCACAACTCCACCGGTTGGTCAACGAGCAGCCTACTCAGACGATTCCGCCACAGTTCAAGCTCGTCTTTTCAAGAATTTAAAGTTGTGGTCTTTTTATGCCGACCTTGAAGAATCATTCGGAACATACAAAAGCTGCAAGGCCGTATATGACCGAATTATTGACCTAAGGATTGCCACACCGCAGATAATTATGAACTACGGTTTATTTTTGGAAGAAAATCAGTACTTCGAAGAAGCTTTTAAATCGTATGAAAAGGGAATAAGTTTATTTAAATGGCCACACGTATTTGATCTGTGGAATACCTACTTGGCAAAATTTCTGGAGAGATATGGAGGAGACAAAATTGAGCGAGCTAGGGATTTATTTGAACAATGTTTGGAGAAATGTCCAGCCCAATTTGCCAAAAACTTTTATCTTCTGTATGCTAAGTTGGAGGAGAAGTACGGAGCTGCAAGACGCGCAATGAATGTTTATGACAGAGCATGCAAGGCCGTGGACAAGAAAGATCAATACCAGGTAGCTCAAATGACGACATAATCGCGTTTTGCCTTTTACAATAATATTGTTTCTTTCTTTCACTTGCACATTTTACATTTTCTTGTTTATAATTCGTGTAGATGTTCAACATTTATATTCAAAAAGCCGCTGCTTTATATGGAGTCACTAAAACTAGGCCTATTTTTGAAGCTGCAATGGAAGCGTTGCCAGACGCAGATGCAAGACAAATGGGAATGCGATTTGCTGAGTTGGAGACAAAGCTTGGCGAAATCGACAGAGCCAGAGCAATTTATGCACACACATCTCAAATTTGTGATCCCAGGGTAAGTATATTGTGAACTTAAGCTTCGAGCATGCATGGTATGACTAACACACCAATTACATATATACCACTGCTTATATGATTGTGTTTAAGGTATCTGCCGATTTTTGGGCTGCCTGGAAAGATTTTGAGGTCCGTCATGGAAATGAGGACACGATTCGGGAAATGCTACGTGTCAAACGTTCAGTGCAAGCAATGTACAATACCCAGTTTACTGCTAACCTCATAGCACAGCAGCAAATACAACTGACACCGTCTGCAGTGCCCGATAGTACGGCGGGTGACATAGCAGAGTCCACTCCAGCTGCTATTTCAGAACCACCACAACCTGTTAGAAGACCAGATCAAGTTTCATTCGTTCGTGGAGATACTCTTGTGCAAACTCACAATACTGATAATAAGCCTAGTAATCCGGATGAAATCGATTTGGACGAAGATGAAGACGAGGAAGCCGACGACAAAGGTTCCATATCATTTCATTTTACGATTGATTAGCACAAAATTCTATGCTTATTTACGTAAATGATATAACTTTTTCGTTTTTAATTACAGGAGAGGAGGACATGGATGTTGAAAAGGTTATGATTCCGTCACAAGTATTTGGCTCGCTCAAACCCGATGAAAGCAGGGATGATAATGACGATTAGTGTAAGGGCCAATGTGTATTGTTTTACAAATGTTGATGAAAAATGAATTTAAACTACTAGTGTTAGGATGAACGGACTGAAAAAATAAATTTGCCAAGATTTGGATTTTAATCAACTCAAGCTTTTCGCAAACCTATAAAGAAAGCATTCGCGGCCTCGGTTTAGCGGCAATTATCTTTGCATAATACAAATATTGGCATGATGCAAAATATTTTGATTATTAACATTCTTCTTGCTCCGTATAAAATATTTTTGTTGATACATTTTGATTTCCTTGCAACGATAACACATTGTGGGGTGTCTGCATCCTGAAACTTCTAAAAATCATGTTTCCATCGAAAGGTGGAGTGTGGAGTGGAGAAAGTTTTAAAATTAGAAAGCAAAATCTATTGTTGTTTCTGTAGCTTTTACTCCCGCAAAAAACTAGAAGCATATTTTCCACCTCATACTACATCATCGTAAGCATACCCCTCTGCACTGCACTGACTGGTGTTCTGGTGTATAGCTGACTAACAGCAGCAGCCGTGTTTTTTTCTCAATCCGTTCTCCGAAATCATTACTTCGACTTGGAATAGATCTGCTCTAAAATTCTGGAAACCGTAACATATTATTAGGTCACATCACATATAACGCTCATATTCGCTCTCCCCTAAACAAATCCAGCAAGCAGCTCACTCTCGTTCCTCGTACTTCATTCAACATATTCGGTTGATCAACGAAGTAGCATTAAAACTAGTAGATCAGAAAAGTGAAGGAAGAGACAACAGATAAGACATTCAAACAACACACATTATATTTTATCATCATCGCTCCTTCTCTGCTTACATATCCAGAGCCCAGATATGTCGAATAGTGAAAAAAAGATAAGCCGAACGTGGATACGAGTAGACGCAGAAGCTGTAAAGCATGTGTACGTGCATAAAACTTTTGGACAAGCTCTCTAAATACATACCCAACCAAACTCCCTGTTCAGTTCTAGTTCAAAAAGTTGTACCCTTTTATTATGCCTTTCTATCCGTGCTTCCAGAAGTAACACAGGGAGTGAATCTAGTGGCAGTGGTAAAGCATTAGTAATTAATGTTCTCGTAAGTCGCAAGTGTAGTGGTACACGAACGAACGAACGAACGAATTCAAGCATTATTTGCATTGCTCTTTGGAGAGAATCTATACGTGTCAGAGAGGGGCACAAGAAAATTGTGCAGCTATACGTACTCCGTATACCTTACGCTCGCAATCCACATCCACATGTAGAGGAGATCTATCTATATGGAGATTTTTTATTGGAAGGAGAGAGAGAGAGAAATATATATGTGGTGTGTACCTAACTGTATGTATACCGATAGCATTGTTGATACAAGGAATCTTTATAGGATTGTGTGACGACGCTGCTATAAGTATATGATAATAAGCTCTGCTCATGGTACATATAAAGTTTGGGGACGGTCTCGAAGGGGATTCCTAGATGCATAAACCCACCTTCCCGACCCACCGCAGACCTACACACATTCTGTATTACAAGTGTAGAAGTAAGTACAAGGAAGCGAATTGTGTTTGGTGTTAGTGAAAATCCTCAAGCATAAAATTTCAATTCTGAGTGGATTTTTTTGCACAACTTGGGCACAGACGTTACAACGAGGACTCCATTCTTGGTTAGTATCTGTTTTTGACCTCATCTAGCTTGGATATGTCATGTCAGGTCAACGAGTTGGAAAAAATAACAATCTCCACTACCAAAACTGACGAGGCACACATTCCCCCATATAGTTATACATAGCGAGCAATGGCACAGCAGCTGCCTTTCTTCTTGGCTGCCTCTCTCTTGTTGCTAGGCCAGATCTGGGGGAAAATGGCTGCTCCACCTGAAATACACAGGGAGGATAGCACCACCAAAACCACTTCAAAAAACGAAAATTTTCGCTTGGAAATCTCAAAATTTCCAGGGACTGGCTGGGTTATCACTAGGAATATGGAAAAATCCTCTTCTTGACGCTATGTTTGTTGGCACAAGAATGAGAGAAGGTTTTGGGTTCGTAAAATATTTTTGGTAGGATTTTCATTTCATCATCATGGTAGTGGAGAATGGTAGTGTAGTAGTACATGGTAGTGGTGGTCGCTCCTTTCCATCATATCATACATTGCAAGGCGTATTGAATTGTGCTTTATTATAGCACTACCAAACCAATAGAAATGTAGCGTATAAAGCGTAAAAAAGCATAATACTTGCATTGCACCACCATCGCATCGCCACGACTCACACACCAGCATCATATTATAGAGACGCTGTGCGCTGCTCCTCACTACCAAATTCAGTTACTAGTGTTGTAGTATGTACGGCAAAGGAGAACTAACAAGAAACACTGAAAGTGATGCAGAACAAGCTAGAGAAGGTGTATTGGTGATGTGGTGGTGGTGGCATCATCCAAAACTTTACCAAATATAAGTACGCAGCAACAATTCTCTCGGCTCAAGTCTGCAGAATAACATAATTTTTGTTGGGACGAGGAGAGGAAGACGAATCAAAGCAAGAAGGCTAAACAGAACCAACCTGTGATGTTGGAGAAGGCTATGGTGGGGCTTCCTAACAGACTCAGACTCACCAGAAAGAAACTAACTTTGTGAGTCAACTCACCACTGACATACAGATATAGCGTCAGTGTAAAATGTGCACAATGCACAATAAATGATATTGCTTCATGTCTTCGTTTCATTTCATAAATGCTCAGTCAGTCAGTTGCCCAGTTGCTTCCACACACTCACTTGTAGAGGGAAAAAAAGTAATATACATATTGGATCTAAAAATGAGTACTTCACTACAGTACAGTAATATAATCAGTCAGTCCTGCACCTTTTCTGATCGGGTACTATAGTGTCAGAGCCACGATATGGGCTAAGGCTAAGAGTTCGGTACGAGCAGAATCAGTAAACATGAAAATAACTATCGTGTAAACGCAAGAAATGACAGGCATTAATGTTCTGGTAGTGGCACAGAGCATGTCACTGCTCTCATTAGGAGGAAACATACTACATCTATAACTACTTATTCTGAGAGCAGATGTGCACAAGTGCACACCGTGGCACAGAATGACGCTGCCTGCACTGGAAACTTTGGGTACTTACGCACATTACATGGGGAAAGCATAATGAACGACGAAAATGAAAAAGAACAACCATAAGTTCCATAAGAATCAGTTAGGACTTCAGGAACATAATCAAAAAATTCCCACAGCTCTTCTCCAGGAAACAGTATAGTCCTTCGTACACTTGGTAGTGGTTTGGCTCTTTAGCCGTGACAAAAGTTCGGGCCATATTCATTGTGGTGTCAATGTCATTTTTGCAAGGATGCATCTTGAGCTGTTCAAGTTGGGCCCGTAGATAATACTCATGAATACATTCATGCAACATAACATACGTCAACCCATCTCGACACACCGGCAATGCTGCTTGGTATATGAGCATGATCATGACATGTAAAGATATTCATGGACTTGAGCAGCTAAAGAAACAGTGCTGCCTCACTATTAACTATTGGGTTCATCATGAGCATTATATCAGTTGATCACATACACGCAAAAATGTATATTGTAGAATAATGTTAAATGTTATGAAAGACAAATGAGAAACATTTGCGAGGGAAATTTTACTCTTACTTAAGCACGCACCGGCACATGGGGAAATCCATCCAATGCACACGGTTAGGCTACATGAATTATAATTCATACATTATATCATAATTTATTATCAAAATCATAACATCAGGAAAACTCATATGGAGACTTTTGAGTCAAAACTCCAAACTACTCGCTGCTGGTTATCTTTTAAATCTGTTTAAACATCTATTTTTAAGCGTACCGGAGAAAGTCGGAAAATGCTAATATAGTCATTAAACAAATACATGGTACATTGACCGTGTGCGATATTTCCCTTCCTCCGCTCTTCACTTGATTCTGAGAAAAAAGAAAGGAAAAAGTTTACTTTGAGTGGTCAACATAAAAATGTATAGAGTTGTAGTTGGAGTAAGTTCGCTTCGCCGCAGTAACCAGGTCCAGTATGAATTTTTACCATTTCTCCTTGTTTCGAGGAAGTGCTATTGCTTACCGTACACTTCCGAACTTAACACGAGCAACACCGTAGTCCAAAATACACACACGTAATATTATTCAATCATGATGAATGCATCTCGTGTAGACATCTTGAATCAAGGCTGTTAGTGTATGTAATATGTATACTCTTATTAGGATGCGACCGCTTTTTCTCATCATCTTCGTAAAGCTTATGTACATGATATGATCATCATCATCATCATCCACAATTTGAAAATACACAAGTGCCTACAGCCGCCAGCAACAAGGTTTATATGATGAAAGTCGTAAGAAAAATGCACATATATTTACACTGCATTCCATTTCTAAAATACAGTCCCACATTATACACATCTCCCTCGGCCAACTCACAGTGCGACCCTTTCTCTATTGAGCATAATACACACATTCACACATCCTTCCGTCTTCATATTGATATGCATATATACATTGTATGTATATTTCGCTGTGTGAACACCATCTCCCTTTATTGCACACACAATACACAGCAACTATATTTACAAGAGCACTGACAAGAGCAAATCTTTACTCACGCACGACGCACAGAGAAGAGCAGCTCTCCGTTCATCTATGTACTTTACACTTTTATGTATATACTCATGTCTAGGTTTTGTCTGTTCTCCCTCGCTCACCAAATTCCAATATTCCAATACCCTTTGCGTTGTTGCGCTCACCAAGAGTTGTTACAACAAGACAACAATAATGTATTACTGAAATAAGTATTATATGTATGCTATTCGTCCGTGATATTTTATACACTGCAACTTGAAATGCATCTCTTACTTTGGTCCGAAAGTGAAAGCGTACATACGCTACTATGAGGTAACGGTAACGCTAGAGAGCTAAGGGTTGATTTCTTTTTCTTTTTTTCAAGTTCCTTGTTTCCCTTTTTGATTCCCCGTCAAAGGGTGAATGAGTAATAAATGAGTGGAAAAAGATAATATGAAAGTGCATGGGAAATTGAGGTATATATATACATTTATTTTGAAATTCTAGCTCAACTTTATAGTATTAGGTATCACCAGTGATCGATGTGCATGTGGCATTTAAATCGTTTTGCGTGTGTAAAGAATTTGCCCATTAATCCACACATTTTTTCTACACAATCCAGTAAGGAAGGATGATTATAATTGCAGAGTTTATTGCAGAGTTTGCACAAGTTAATGTGTAGCTAATGATGTGGATGCACAAGAACATGTGTAAAAGTGGGAAACGCATGTGTTGTATTTCTTGAGAAATTAGGTGCTAATGGAGGGTTTTAAATGGGATATAGACAAAAGTTAATGCATTATACTAGGAGAGAGGATGCTGTACGGGAGAGGAAATGAGACTTTGGGCAACTTGGTATGCCTGATTAACAAGGCACACATTACTGCAACATTTCCAGTTTCCTAATGTAGAAGGATTTGTGCTCTTCGAATGCAAAACAAATTCTTTAAAAAATCCATCCTTGTGTGACGTGTCTAACACTACACTGATAATGTGGATAATGTATAACAGTTTATGTATTTTAAATTGAATTGCAGGTGCTTTAAAGATATTGAATTTAGAATGCAAAAGTAGCAGGCATCATGGCTGACGGAGGCCAGCGACTCCTGGATGTCATTGAGTTAGTAAATTATTATTAATTTTACAAAATTATCCAAATTCAACTATATCAATCTAATAATGATGGTCTTGTTGGAGACTGGATTTTTGGGTGTGTGAAGAGGTTTGAAAAACTGAGCAAATTTATTTTGCAGTGATCCAAACGCACTGGAGTCGTTCCTGGGAGGTCTTACAGCAGATTCAGAACTTTTGCCTTCGGCAGAGACCGTGGACAATGTTGTCGCGTCGCTGGCACGGTCCCTGGACGAAAACGAGTATGAAGTGGATTCGCCTAATGAAACACTTTTTGATACATTGGATTCGTCCTCGAATCATCTTACCGACATTTCGAGATCCTACGTCCCCTCGGATTTCGGTCATGTTAATGTGCAGAGCGACGCATTTCCCAATAATTTAGACGGATTCTCTAATGGTGGCAATGTGATTAGAAGCCTAAATTCGCAACACCATGAACAGCAGACTACTGTATCGGGTTGTGACCAGTTTGTGGGCTCGTCCCACAATAGTACTATAATAAATAGTGTTATCAGTGCATCCTCAATTAGTAACAGCACAACTACAAACGTGACGGCGAGTAATCTTAAACAAATATCAGCATCAGTTTCCAACTGTGATCCCTCCAAACCTACTTCTAATTTCGTCCAAACAGGACAAATCCATTTACCTCAAAATTCTGTATCATCATCCGCCTCGAATAATTTAAATTTCACTTTCGCCTCTCAGGATCTACATCAACAAAAACAGAATATTGCAGTTTCGGTTTCTCAAAATCAATTGAATCAAGTGACTAGTCTTTCTTCAGTTTCCGTTGAAGGTCAAATTCAACAGAGTATCCCTTCAAATTCTACAAATAATTTGATCTCAGTAGGTTCAGGCAATGAAAATGGAGTTGTAGGGACTCTCACGAACAACAACAACACAAGCAATTTTCAGTTAGTTTCAAACCAACAACAGCAGCAACAACAACACCCGCAATCCGGTCAAATAAAAGCTCAAGATTTACCACCCAATAATTCTTCTCAAAATACCAGTGCTAATATCCACGTAACTAGTGGAAGTTCTAGTGTATCAAACGTCACTGTAAACAGTAACGCCACGCCGGGTAGTATTGCAAATAATGTGTCGCTATCCACTAATGTGTCTACCAGCAGCAATGTGGTCAGTGGAACTGCCAACACCACTCCTGTTCAACAGCAACAGTTTATTGCGAATACCAGTGCACAACAAACCACTGTCAACCAGTTGGTGGCCGGGCAGACGGTTAGCATACCAAGCATGACAGTAAGCGCCCCCCAGCTAATTGCCAACTCTCATGGGAGTCTCGTGGCGGCTTCAACGGGGCAGAGCATTCTCCAGCAAATCCAGTCTGCAGCAGGCGCAAGTCAAAGCTACATAGCGATGGAGCAACCCACAGCTTTAATTGCGGCAAGTCCCACGACATTCGGAGCTAATGTTGCCCTTGTCACGACTGGTGGAACGCCGACGTATGCTGTACTGCCCACAACGCCGCAGTTCCTTACCAATGCAATAATTCCTCATCAGCCCCACACGATTCAGACGCTTACGAAAACGCCTAACGGGGCGTACTTCCAGACGACTGGGACTCCCCAGCTTGTGGCCACGTCGAGTGTAAACGCGCTACAAAACGTAAGTGTTGCTAACGCTACAAGTGATGCTAACAGCAGCACTATTGTTAAGCCAAAACAACCGCCTCAGCTCTTACCGAAACCATTATCACAGGTAAACACAACTGTAACGACAAGTGCGGTGACGACTCCTCCGGTTACCTCGGTATCCAGCTCGACAGAGTCTTCTAGTGGGAGTGGAGTACAGCAAACAACCCTTGCGGCGACTAGTACACCCACTGCTACTAGCGCTGATGGTATTGTAACGCAAATAATACAGCAGTCTCAACAGCAAATCTCAAGTGTTAGTGGAAGTACTGGGACTGTTGCCATTACACCACAACAATCGTTTGCCATTGGAAACGCTGCTGGGATCGGTCAGGTTGTTGTGTCCCAAGTGAGCAGTCTTAATACAATGTCGGCCCCTCAGCAGACACAACTTGCGGGAACAATTGTGGTGAACCAGGTTTGCACAGATTTTTATGATTTCCAGCAAGATGAAATTGCATGCATAACCCACAAGCATAAAGCATAAATATATATTCGCTAGCAGTTTTGTAGATGCATGTTGTGTCGTGCGTGTGACTATCTTAACTTAAAACAATGAGTATAACCTTGTAAATAACAAAAAAAGATATTTAATGTCTGCATTCTCCCTGTCATGTACTCGTGTGTTTAGTATGGACAGCCGATGCTATTACCAACTGCATCTACGGCGCAGGCAGGTGCTTTACAGCAACTACAACTCATATTACGGCAACAACCGACGCAACCCCAAGTGCTAACAATTCAGGCTCCGAATTCCCTTCAGAGCACAGCTCAAGCAACTGCAGGTGGAAAGCCAATTGTACGATACGTATCTCAAGTGCCACAAGTAGCTCAGGTAAGTGGTTGAAGTTTTGAAATAATATTTGCCAAAGGAGATTGGAAGTGAAAAGCTTAGCAATGATTATGAATTTGGATTGGATTTTTTTTTGCAGACTTCCGGTTATGGGCTGCAACAGATACAAACTCCAAATGGACCAACGTGGGTTGCAGTTAGGTATCCTCAGGCGAGCCAAGCCAGTCAGTTTAGCCAGCTTCAAGCGGAATCTATTGTCAGTCAGTCTACCCTTCAAGGGCAAATTACTGGTGGCCAGTCACAACAATTACAGATTCAAACGTCTCAGGCTCAGCAGTTGCAAATTCAAGTCCAGCAGCAGTCCAACCAAGTTATTCAACAGGCCCACCAGGCACAAATTCAGATACAAGGGGGAACCCATTTACAGGCTCAGCAACAACAAGTCCAGTTGCAACTGCAGGCCCAGCAGCAGCAGCAACAGCAAATGTCCCTCCAATCACAGGCACAACAACTCCAAAATCAACAGGGACAACTTACAAACGCACAAGGCCAACAACAGCAACAGCAGCAACAACAACAAACGCAAAGCTTTCAGGCCCAGTCCATTCGTCAAACACCTTCTCCAATGGACACCCAAACCAGTGGCACCCCAACACAACTGAATCAGTATATGAATCGTCCAAACTCTGTTTCAATGCACCAACAACAGCACCAGTCTCATAATCAGCACATTCGTGATGTAGAACAGCAACAAATATCCGTTCCAGACTCATCGTCCGAACCTCCGCCACCAAAAAAGGCGAAATCGAAACCCAAGAGTAATAAGAAAAAGGTCACGCTTGATCTTGAGCAGTTGTTGAAGCAGTCTGGTATAATGGATGAGGATTTACAGGATGATATGTCGTTTGACTTTGGGTTTGGCTCAATGGATACTCAGCCGAACGGACTGCCACCTTCGCCTTGTTTACCCCCGGCCCAAATTCCGGTGATTAACACGACAGGTAAATTAAAATGAAAAGAGCGGAATTACATGAAAAAATAGTATCACATGGGTCTTTTACCTAAAGAATTGTTGTTTTTTCCCGTTCTTACAGAAACGCCTACTAAAAAGAGTAAGAAATCGAAAAGCAATGCAAAGAAATCACCGGCTCCACCTCCCCCTCTTCCTCCTCCTCCCGCTCCTGTTATTATGACGCCAAGCCCAAGTGCCAAGACTAGTAAGAAAAAATCCTCCTCGAAGAAAAAGAATCCTCCGGCCACACCACCTCCACCTCCTCTACCACCCCCTCCTCCAATCGTGACAACACCCACAAGTAAAAGTAAAAGTGGAAGTTCAAAGAAAAAATCTGGTACTAATGTCAATGAAAACCAGAAGTCTGAAACCAAGACTGCTTCCTCCAAGAAGACTGCACCGCCTAAAAAGATATCAAGCCTTGACACATTGTTAGCGACAATAGACGCTGTTGCTGCTGCCGCTGGTGCATCGTCTTCTCCTTTACGTCAAAGTCCAACTCCTACCCCTCCACCACCACCCCCCATTTCCTCTCGCAAACCCACACCTAGTCCGAAAAGTAAAGGAGCTAAAAACAAATCGTCAAGTAAAGGTTTGGCTACACCACCTGCTCCATCTCCTGCTAAAACTGAAACTCTACCTCCTCCACCAGTTTCAATGTCAAACGTACCAACAATTGCCCCTCCCCTCTCCACTCTACCTCATTTCTCTGTGACGCCACCCGCCGGCCAAGCTGTTGTTTCTCTACCACCTACAAACTCTACTACTGTTCCAAACGTGTCTGTTGCTGCAACACCATCTCTCAATCTCAATCCGTCTGTTGTTGCCTCAATGGCGTCCCCAATGAACTCCTCAGTGCCCCCGCCGATCCCCTCTCCGCGAGCCACTACTGAGCCCAATTTAACCAACGGTAGTACCTCTGTTACCACATCAAACTCTGGCGTCACTCGTGTTGTTCAAACGATTCAGTTAACTCCCCAAAACCAGCAGCTCCTCCGCAATATTCAAAGCCAGATTCAGAGATTGTGTGCGTTGCCCAAACGAAGTGAAACCGAACAGTCAGCGTTACAGAAGCTGGTTGTCTTACAACAACAAGTAATAGCGACAGGAATTCCTGTTCCTAATCCTGCTCATCTAAACAATGTAAGTGAATAATAATTATCAGTAATAATCCAGTATTACCAGTAAGTAGTAGGCTACAACCGAGGCAGTCAAAAAAACTAGGTTTCCTCTCGTGTATATATACAATGTGAAATATATATCTATCTATCTATATACCTATATATATAAATATTAATTAGAGTATATCGTAATTTGTTGTATTAATTAGGCTTTAGAGAAGAGTTAAAGACGGAAAAGGGAGTGTAACGTAACGTAACACACGCGTAACGTATATTTAAGAAGGGTACGGGAATCGCCGGTGGTAGGCTTTATTAGCGTGTAGAAAAAATGGAGCCATAACGCCTCTTTAACATACATAAACCTATTTATATATATTTACTTTTTTTGGGGGATGGGTTACACGGTTAAAACTGTTAATTTTTAAATATCAATGCAAAAAGACTAAAGACTGCTGTGAATTCAAGGTATTTAAAATATTGATGGACTACTAATAATGGAAATGCTTCAAAACCCGGTTTTAAATAAGAGATTCTACAGACATACAGCTGTTCGGGTGGTCAGTTTTTTCCACTTTAATAATAATTATTATTGCAGTTGCAGACAGGTAATAACCAAAATGATGATACATTATTTACAATTACGATATACGACTTTAGTTTCTCGATATATCCTTTTGTCTGCTGCTACTACATAACCAGAACCAGTCTGATTGTGAGAAGAGGCGTTCATTCATCAATTAAATTTGAGACGCTCTCAGTTAGATTTTCTTCTTTCTCTCCCATTTTTTCCGAATATTTTAGTATTTAAATGATAAGACAAACTTTTCAAAAGATGATTGATGAAATTGAGGTATTACCTATTAAGTAGTTGTGTAATACTGTTTAAACTGCTACTACTACTACTACTGCACTACTGTCATATAAATGATGGACAACAAAACTGTGCTTCAAGAAGACTGCGTGAGGCTAATCAGTTTCTCGTAAAAAAAAACTAAATTAATAAAAAAAAAGTGTTTGTGAACTGGATGAATATTTTAACTAAAATAACTTTACTTAAAATAACCACACTGATTTTTCAAATGAAATGACTTGAAGAAATGGAAGTTAAATAAATGTTTGAGTGTGGCACAATGTTCGTTATACTGATGATGATATGATGATTACTTTTAACGAAATTCCGTTTTTTATTAAAATCTGTGCGAATTTCGGCTCGTATATTACCTTTAATTTCTTCTTCTCTACACAACATAGGAGAACCGATGATAACATGATGTATATGAATGAGGTGGTGGGTGATGGTGTTGGTGAGGTGGTGGGTGACCAGTGACCACCCACCCATCACATACTTGACTTTTTTTCGTTAGTTATATAACAAAAATGCCAAGTTTGCATATTCTTTTAGAAGATGGTCAGTTAAAAAAGTGTTGATGATAGTTATGCCGCATGTTTTTTGAGAGTTAGGATGAGATGAGAGTATAAAAGTGCTTGAGAATTAGCCTGAAACAAAAGAAATAACAGACATGTGGTCTCATGTAATATATATACTTAGCTGGCTCAGAGTGTGAACGTTGAATCCTCCATCAGTCTGACGACGACACCAAGCGCCACCGTGCCTTCTTCTGACTCTGCGACTGCCTCATCAGCGGCGTCAGCGTCAATTGTCCCTTTAATTTCCCGATCTGAAAGTGAAGTTAGTCCTCCTAACCCAGTTTCTTCATCCGTGTCTGCCGGAATCCCGGTGCTTGCCAACTCAAGTGTTATAAATTCGCCAAAGCTTACCAACTCAAAACTTTCCAGTAACGGGTCTTCCTCCTTAGTTCCCAATACTGTCACAACAGCAAGCAGTGGTGGTGGTGGTAGCTCCAATGGAGTAGGCATTGTTGTTGGTAGCCCGTCAGTTTCCTCCACCGCATCCCCAGACTCAACAAGTAATAACAATCTCGCAGCAAGTAGTAGTCTCAGTTTTGTTGATCAACAAGTTAGTCTTCTCTCGTCAACAGCAATGACAAACGCTGCTAACGCTGCTCACAGCGGCGCCCCAACAACAAATTCTCTAAATTCTGGTGGAGTCGTGGTGGGGTCGAACATTGTAGTTTCAAATGTTAAGGCAGATTTGGGGCAGTTGGTTGCATCTTCTTATTCTGTGGCAGCCTCAGAAGATAAATATAAGGTAAAAACCTACAGCACAAGTAATAAATTTGTAAAAGGCTAAACAAAAAAATTCTGTGTTTTTTCGTATATATATTTTCCTTTTGCGAACAAAAGTTCAAGTTTCTCCAATTTGCAAAATTTTTTTTGGAAATTTTTTATATATTGTATTTTTTTTATTACAATGCAAAATGATGATGATATGATGCATCTACTGCTGCTAATATATTTGTTTTTCTGTAGACATTTTTCAAGTGAATTTATACATGTTATATAAATATTATATAATTATTATTGCCATCAGACGCCAGACGCAGACTTTATGTAGGGATTATTTTTTGCTCATATGACAAACAAGACACGGCAGCAGAGCGTTTTAAAAGCCCTAGCCCTGTAGATATTGACATTGCATGGTGTTATATTTATATTATGCTTAAAAATTACTTTTTTGAAGACTTTGAAGTGTCGTCATTCATTATACCAGCAGGCTCCGGGATTAGGTTCCAAAACGACTGTGAAAACGCGAATAATAGAGAAAACAATGCACTTTTGGAATGAAGTTTCATAGTATGATGGAGTATCACCACACTGCGAAAACTATCTTTTCTTAAAAATTCCACGCATGACGCTTTATGGTAGGGTGACTGCATCCGTATGTGAGGATTTTGTTTGTTTGTATTACTCTACTAATTTTAATACATCTAATTAATTTGCTTTACTAACAATTAGTTTGATATAATATGCTTGTACACTTATATATTGCTTCGCCTTGAGCACCTCGCATTTCGCATTGAGGTTTGATTTTAAACTCGACGAGACTTTTCTACTTCCTCCACTTTTTGTGAATACTATATTTTTTTCTGGTTATGGTGCTTGTACTTGAACATTTTACTTTTTAGCTGTTGTTGGAATGTAGTGGTGGTATATAAAAAGAAGGAATGAGAGTTGTGAAGAATTGGGACGCTTTCATGGAATGCAATGTTAATATTAATTTTCCAGGAAAATACTCAAAATCATGGGAAAGGCTCATTTGGAGCTACTACCACAGTACCTGCATCTAACTCCACTACGAGCTCTGTAGTATTTAGTCAGCATCATATTCCGTCATCTAGTTCCTATATGCCATTGCCGCCATCCACCTACACCCAAAGGTCCGCCATAGATGATAAAAAAGCAGAAGAACAACGGCTGGCAAACCAGAAAGCGGAAGAGGAAAAGCGTGCTAGATGGAAAAAAGAAGAGTGAGCGAAATTGCAAATTTATTATTGCGTGATAAATAGGTGCTGTAATTTAGGTGATAACTCACTGACGTTATGATATGTGTTTTTTGAAGGTTTGAAATGCTTCTGCAACGGGACCAACAATACGTTGTGAAGCCAGATTACGAAGTGCCGTTCGAAACCAAAAAAGATGCTGTGGAGAGACTAATGAAATATCACATTTACAGAGATAGGAACGATATGAATTTTGAGGAGTTTGATGCGGAGTTTGGGAATAATGCAGGGATTTTAATTGAAAAGTTTTCTGTGATGATGTCCAAATATCGGAACTTGTTGCTCAAAGAGTCTATGGTAAGTTGGCCGTTATCATTGACACGTGGTAATTAAAAGGTATTTATAAAAAAAAAGTTGAATAGTTGAAGTATAATGTACGGTTTTATGGGCTATTGTAGAAGGAAGTTGGATGTGCGGAGCGAGTAATGTTAGAAAGAATGTTTGTAAGCGAAGAAAAAGTCAGACTTGAACAAGACCGAATGTTGGTTGCACAAGGGGATAGTAAGTACTTCCTAATCTCATCAACACATTATTTGGATAATCGCTATTTTATTCTAATCGTGTCCGTATTTAATCTGCAGTTTTGGACCTTCCCGCTCCACCTCACGCCTGGGTACCAAAGATAAAGGAAATGGTGGACAAAGAAATGATGGAATTTGAACCTCAGGACCCTGTTGTTAGCCAGCAAGTGCAATCTGCGGTGGATTCAATAATAGGATGTGAAAGTAACGATACAAGTAATTACCTACTGGAGGAGGGAGAAAAGGTATGGAGAGCGAAAACCAAAAAATATTGTTAACTACTTGAAATATTCAAATCCGGCCAGGTCTAACGCGTAGTAATTGTTTTCGACAGATTGAGTATGATGCCTTCGGTGTGCCAATAAATAGCTCTGGATATGCGGGGCTCACCTCAGCCTCTTCTGCTGATATTGACGAGGCTGTTCGGTCCATTCTGTCGTAGAGGGGGACAATCATGAAGGCTTTGTAGTCATTTTTGATTGGTTACAAGTTAGGGGATTGCAGACGGGATTGTCGAGATTACAGAAGATTCGCAATGTTGCCTGGGCTAATCCACCTACCTAACCGAATTCTTGTGATATTTCGGATGAAGAAATATGCGGTTTACACCGGCATTCTAGGATGCAGCAGACACACACACACACACACATCTCGTTCAATTTATTGATATCAAACTTTTTCAACTAATTTATTTATTGTTAATTTTTTGTTTATGATCAATATTTATGCAAGATGTTGACTTACGTAGATAATTTGTGATAACTGGTAACAAAATGTTTAGCATGTCTTACAGATTTTCACAGAACTTGGTGGCAATGCGTGTAAAATGATACACTATGCTCTTCTTTTGTGTTTGGAATATGCATTGTATTTTATTTGTAAGTTGTTGGGAACAAACCATAGATATTTGTCCGTGACATATGTATTCGAATTCGAGTGATTACAATGAATGAATTTTTATATACAAACCTTGATAATTCATTGTCCGTATATGTACTCTAATTGAGTACATTTTTAACTAATTTTGGCGATTCTTTTAATCGCATATTATATTAGGAGCTCGTTAGAGCAAAAATTGGAAGGTAACATTTTAGCTACATCGGAAAAGAATGCTATATTTATTTAATTGACACTGTCATATTTGTTTGTTTTTTTTGTCGTCCAGTCGGTAATCTGGATTATTGGCACAGAGTTCTTCCTCTGTTAGCATTAATTATTGACATAATATGTAGTGTAGCATTGTACAAGCTGCCGCTTGTAGAGAACAAGATTTGTACCAGAACTGATATAAATAAATATATCCTGGTCATACGTCACCAGATTATTTTTAATAAATGCCACACACCCGGAAAATATCAATTGATCGTCTCCTGTTTCTCATCTCTTCTTTATTTATAGCATAATAAATTTAATTATTATCCATTTCATGTATAGTGCCTCTGCCTACCCGTCGTGAATGAACGGCAAACACAAGCAATGCGACGAAAAAAGTGGATACAGCACGGAAATAGACATAATAGTTATGCTTTTTATTCATAAAACTTGTAATAACATCAAGTGGAAATCTTTTATATATTTGTTACAAATCATTTTTCGCCTAAATGCATTATTATGAACTTACCAATGAAGACTTACTTATGTATGACATTCTTTTTTAAGAAAAACTTTGTTTTTTACTTTATAAAGTTTTGTTGAAAATCAGGTATAAACACGATACAAATAACCAATATGCAAGATATAAATGCAGTTACAGTCAAAATGATAAATATAGCAGATATATATTATGTCCAGTTCTGTTAACTTAATCTTACTCGATTTAAAAATTATGCTTGATTTTACAATTTTCGGTTTTTTGTCTCACCTTTTTTATATACTTTCTGCCGCCGGTAAGACAAGTACAAGAAAATTAATATTTTCCTTGTGTTATAAAGCTAGCCTATGAGTAGAATTTGATACATATTTTAAATTTCTTATAAGCCCCTAAAAAGTTGAGAACATTTATAGACAAATTAAAGTGATGCACGGGTTTTAGTAATTTTTTTTATCTTATAGTTTTGTAGTAGTCATAAATCAAAAAAAAACTTATAGCAATATATTAATATAGCATTTTGTACGGCAAATATTTTAACTCGGCCACTAAAAATCGATCTTGCATCTTAAAGTTCCGTTTTGTACCTACAGTTCCGTAACAAATAAATACATTATATAACGCTCAACAACAATTACAATTTATCTTACAAGTAGTAGTTATATGACTTAACAGTGATAATTTCTTTTTTCTTTTAATGAAAGGCAGATATTGCAGATACGAGATAGGTGATGATTAAATATGAGATTATTACATTTTTTTAGCCGTGTGTGTATCGAGCGAGAGAGGAGACGGGACAAGTCTCGTGCTCTCATAACATAATATTATTTTACATCGTTTTGTGTGTGTATATAATAGTTGGAAAGACGGAACCACCAACAAATAGAGTAAGCAGGTTGTTTTTTTTTTTTTTAAATTTAGGCGATGAATGTTTTCTTTTTTTTTAACTGGGCTCTATTCATATATAGCAGATAACAACAATTAATAAATATTATATGGGATTGATCACAGCCGCTGTTCTGTGTCTTTGTGTTCACTTGACGTTACATTTTTTATGACAAAAAATTTCAACTTGAAAAAGTGATGATTATCTAGTTTAAAAGTCAGTGGTCTCCTCTGAGCAGTTCAAATAATAAATTAAAGCCAGATGAGTCTTCTGCTTTGGCTGTAAGCATTTCTTTGCCAACCTGTAACAAGATCACAAAAAATTGTGTGTGGAACAAGAAATGATGATTGCATTCATGTTTGTTTCGATTCCGCTTTAAAAGTTATAAAGTCTCTTTTTACCTGACATATTCGTTGCAGTTCTGGAATTTTCAGTAGAAGCTCTCCAAATTTTGAAGGAGATTCAGGACAACGAGCGAGAGTATACGCTTGTAAGCACTGAAGCAGTCGTTCTTGAGATTCCCTAACTTTGTCCCCTTCCTGCAACTCGTCAACTTCTGTAACGCCCATTCAATCAAACATTATAATATCTTATATTACACAGGGAACCTTATCAAATTGACTGAATAGCATCCCCGAAATCTTACCTGAGGACATGAGAATAATAACTTTTAAAGCAGCATACTCCACAGTGTCTAGCCTCAATCGACGTAAATTATCAGTAAAATGAATCATTCGAGTGATACACTGATTTCCATGTGCATCACTCTCCTTTAATGTTAGCCTCTCATTAATTCTGATGCTTCCTGCTGGCATCGGGATAGACCGGTAGCAGCACGAAAACAAGAGTAACTCACACCACGAGTTTAGTAACAGTTTAGTTTGGTCATCGACCTGCAATCAACAATTTAACATTATTTTAATGCATAAAATCAATGCAATTATTATGTAGCCTTGTTGGTGTGCATCTCATCACGATCACGACTCATAACATAATAGCTGATTGAGCATTGTAACTTACCTGAATATTCTTAAATAGCGGTAAGGATTTGCACCATTTTACAAGTCTATATAGCCTCCTATCGGCAGCCGCACAGAGCTCTTGCAGATAATCTTGATTGTTGGAATTCGTCGACGAGGACCTGCCAAGGTCATTATCTTGATCCCCGTCAGCAGAGAGATGCCACAACGACTCACACTCCACAATTTCCTGTTCACAAAAAAAACAAGTTCATGGTTCACACATTTAATTACATTCCAGGAGAGATGGTTTAGGTTCTAGTCACTTCAGACAACAATTTATGACGCATTTTTCTACATTTATCATCGAGGTACTAACGTAGTATTACGTATCACAATACAATGGGTAGAAACAAAGGTATTTTGTAAGTGGATGTGAATTGTGTGAATCCATCCACATGCAAATATACATATGTATATATGAACATCTAGTGTGTAGGTAGTGTAAGTAAATACATCCTGAAGGAAACACATTTCGCACTTCGCACACCTGCGGAATTGTAATACATAACCTGTCGTAAAAAGGCGAAAATCTGCTGCTCGCTTACCTTGAGTAGATTAGGAATTTCCCACGTCGGTGGTTGACTCTGCTGGACACTTTCAGCGTGGGAAGCTCCAGAGGAAGCCGGAGGAAGAGCGTAGCTGCAGGCGTAAGTACTTCGACCACCTCTTGTTCTATCTTCACGTATGGCTGTGGGCAAAACATAAATTAACGCGTTTTTACTCAATAACGAACGAACGAACGGAACAAAGTTCACATGAGATCAGGTTGAGGTTCATTGTGGTAGTTCCTCTCTCCTGATCTCAAAAACTGAAGAAATCATGGTTTATCAAGGCGCGAGGTTCCTTACCCTCTAATTTCATTCCTACACGAAGGCACTTATCAAACCGACAGGCAGGGCATTTTTTCCTTGTGGCAATTGCAACATGGCACGAAGCTCCGCGAAGGCACACATAATTTTTCCTGTTCTGCACAGTTCGCTTAAAGAAGCCTTTGCAGGACTCGCAGGAAAATATCCCATAATGGAATCCCGATATTCTATCCCCACATATCGGGCACGGACTAAAAATATGATGATGAAATACAAAAAAATGACATGCACGCACATTAATATAGGTAATACACACAAAAATAAAACCAAGTAGTGGGATAATATGAAGGATGAAATTGTATTATTTATACCACCAACCTGTTAATTAACTGTTGCCTCGAAATACCCTGAGACGTGAGATTTGAAGAGAGTAATACTTCTGGTTGATCCCCTTCCCCTATTATGACATTTAATGATATTGGGGGCGTTAGATTCGGGATTACACTTGGAAAATAATAATGCTTTTTTGGCGTAAACATGTTGTTGTGCGTGCGGCACAGGTTATTTATAAACTTACCGTAGTCGTCAACCTTGTTGACAACACGATTTTGAGAGAGAAGAGGTGAGTTGGACGGTGACGGGGGTGTAGTATTATTAGACGAAGACGAGAAGCTCCTTTGTGACGCGTCTGAGTTATGACGAGACAAATTCGATGACGGGGTTGACCACCCTCCCAGGGCGGAATCGGGGGAGGGAGGAATCCTAGGAAATGAGAGATTCATAGGTGGCTGTTGTTGTTGTTGTTGTAACATGGCTCCAACTGGTCCGGAACTGCTGTTGTTATTGTTTCCCGATGTTGGACAATTGTTCGGCACTGTAAGGGAGGCAACAGGTACTTGAGGGGGTACTGCTCCCCCACTAGAACTACTTGTTGCGAGACCAACACCACCACTGCCTACCGCACTGGAGATAACGTTCACGTGATTGTTAGCATTGGCGAAAGGGTGTTGTTGTTGTGGTGGTTGTGTCAAGGACGGGGGTAGCTCACTAGTCGACGCGTTACCATTGTTGTGATGATGAGGATGATGATGATTATTGTTACTATTGTTGTTGTAGTTGTTGTGACTGGTGATGTTTTTCGAATGAGTACTTGTCACTAGCGATCCAGCACCTGAACCACTGCCACCACCACCACCACCACCACTGTGGTTATTTATATTGTTAATGTTATTCTTTGCATTCACGTGGTTATTGGCATTGTTGACAACGGTGTTCACATTCGAGTGAGTTCCTACTAAATAAGGAGGATGCGGTCCGGTGGGATTGTTGGTCACGACGCTACCTCCTCCACCACTACTGCTGCTAGTCCCATTGTTGTTATTATTATTATTAGCGTTCCCAACAGGGTGCTTGTTCGTGGTTGGCAACTGCTGAGGTGGTGTACTTCTATTACTGCTCGATGGAGACGATGTATTCGGATAACTACACGGGGATGATGCTGATTGAGCTTGCATTAACTGGGCTCCATTGCCTCCGCAATTTTGCAACTGCTGCTGCTGGGCTTGAGCATGATGGCTAACCTCCGAAGGTCCTTTGGAATTTGTCGATTTTTGTTGAGTAATGTAAAAAGAGTGAGACTGGAGTTGTTGTTGTTGCTGCTGAGACGGGCTGGAAGCTGCAGCAAGACCTGGAGTTCCAGCAGTGGTAATTGGCACCTGTTGTGAAACTGTCCCGTGCTGGACAATTAATGAGCTACCGTTTCCGTTTGCAACCGAGGAGGAGGAGGACGACGACGAGTTGCCAACGGAAGGGCTAGAGAAAGGATGTGGGCTGTTCGAGCACAGAGTCACAGTCGTGATTGTATGAGGGATCACTATGCTTCCACCTGGAGCTACAACGCTTTTCACTATGTTACTCTCAGGTATGGTTTGGAAGGCACTTGGAGGCTTGGGTGAAGAGAACTCTACATCTCCGTCCTCTTTCACGGTGTCCTCGTCGTCTTTTGCGTCCTACAAAAATTCATTTTTTTATTCATTATTGTCACTATTATTACAAAACCGGAGGAAAATGTGGTGAATCACAGAGTTCAATACTAAAACACCTACTAAAATGACCAACAATCTAAAGTTCGCCTGTGATAACGAAACCGCAATACATTGCGTAAAGTAAAATATATGTTTGTCATATTATTTACTTGCTCTTATGCAATCAAAAAATGCTATGCCTCTCAAATGTCCTACGGTCACTCCTGCCGAAGGACGACATTCAAGAAGCGTTAAATTTACAACTGCATTATTATTTGTTTAGTGACCACGAGCCGACTGGCACCGCGATAAAAACACTCGTTAGCCGTACCTTTCTTTACACTCTTTCTTTCCTCCCTATTATCATCATATATATGGAGGATGTGTAAAACAGTATCAGAGTAATTTGGCAAAACTGGCGGACAACAAAATTATGCTATAAGGCAAAGTGGATTTCTAAATAAAAAAACAAGAATAGCCTCCTCCTGCCATCCTGCCTGCGCACCAATTACACACATTCCAGTCCAGTCGAGTTCTCACTGGGAAGCTAACTGTAAAACTGTCGTCGTGCGTCCCCTGCGCGCTTTGATATGATATGTGTACATATATATGTATTGGTCATTTTAGTCGTCCTCAACAATTTGTGCCTTGCCAATGAAACCGCATGGAAAACATCACAATTATTCATGAAGGTTTTTTTCTTCTTCGTATATCATGCCATGAGCTCCATAGGAAAATATGAAAACAAAACTGTTTTGTGTGGACAACGATTAAATTAAATGGAACGAATGGATATTATATTATGCTATATGTGACATGTTCTAATATTTTTCTTTCCTTTTTTTTTTGCACTCTCCACTTTCGTGAATCGGTAGGTACGGTAGCATCATGCATGACCGCATTTACGACACTCTCTCTCCCTCCACCACTGTCACCATCACCTAACCACCACCACACGGTTTACTTAAGCCCAGTCAAGTAAAGCTCTGCGTTTCCTCCTTGTTTTTGTCCAACTCTCCGACCAATCGGAATACCTTGGCTGATTATATATTTACCTTCTCTAACAGCTCGTGTACGAACCCTGGCGTAGGTGGAAGGTTAAACGGTACTGCGTCATTTTAGCATAACTGCCTATAACTCCCATTAATATTTGATTATTTTTCCAAAGCTAGTTGGTTTGGTGGTAGCACCTAGTTCATTTTACGTCGGATTTTAATGAATTTGTGGAACTCTAGCTGTTATGCAGTTCAAGGCGACAAGGGGAGCGAGCAACTCGCAAACGACACAAAAACTTTCACCGGAATATATAACTTTTTAACAAGGTTATATATCACTATCCATATGCCCCATAACTGACAGGTTGAGTAGCAATAAAGTGAATTGATATAGTAAATAATAAATTTTAAATGCTCGCCGAGCTCACCTCCCAACAACGAACGACGAGGAGTAGTATTCCAGCAAATTTAATAATTGAAACTTGAGTAATAAGTAATTAAGATGGGATAGATAGTCCTATGCACAATGAATGCTGAGAGCTCTCTGTCCATTTGTTTTTTTTATATATTTATGAGCTCTGCTCGGTAACAACTAACTGGGCAATCACATTATCCGTCTCTGCCTGCTGCACATGAGGAAACCAGTTGACATTATGAAGGATGCCGAATGCCGATGGGCGATGATGATGATGCCCAGAACGCAATATATGCAATTCATTCACTCCGTCGTCTCTCAGACATTTCGGTATATTCTCTGTAAATGCATACGTATTGGAAGGAAATGTGTCGTTTACAAGAGTTTGAGCACACGTCGTATCGACTCGTTTGAATGTGATGATGAGCAAAAAATATATATATATATACAATATGCATTTGTAACTCTCGAAAAAAAAGTTCCGTTACCCCTACACCCGGAGGCCTGTTCCACACAGCGTGATAGTGACTATGAAAATGACAGACAATAGGTAGGGGCAGATACTTGGTTTTATGGGTTTCAAAAAACTTGATGTAATGTGCACACTAGCAAACAGGACAGGACAGGACACAGGAAGGAAAAAATCTTTTAGATGTATTGCACATTAAAGCCGGTGATAATGAATTATTATAATGAACAGCAATGATGATTGTTATTGTTCTTTCGGGAAAAGGAGGAGGATGGTGGTACAGTGTGGTGATGTGATTCGATTGTGCATAATATAATATGCATGCACACAACGAGATTTGTGTTCTCTCGCTCACTTGACCTCAGTTGTTAGTTGTCTGTTATTTTTTTTATGTTTATTCGGTATATTATCCAACCAACCAACCCCATGTTCAGTTATGTACACACTCGCATCGAGTCACTACGATTTGGGCATGTATAGAAATAGAATGTACGCAATTAGTGCAAATATAAAAGTTTTTATAGGCGTCACAGCCACAGCCGCATCATCATCACAGCATATATATGTATATATGTGCATCTCAAAGTAACTCAACTTTCTTGAGTCGTAAAAACGTTCGGTTGTTGGTTGTTGCTGATGTGTGTGCAAAGGAGATTATGTCTCTAGTCTCTCTCGGTTTTTATAGTCAACATCCTTTGAGTTTGGATACCTTAAACGTGGGAGATACATACCACCGTAATATATACCTTTTCGCAAGACGTTCCAACGAAATTCAACGCAAATTTAATACCTGTAGAACGAGCCCCGTCGTCGTCATCGTCGTGTGTGCATAGCGTACTCTATTTTTTGTATGCACACACATCAGCCCCAAAACTGTAACCTTCATGACACTGATTTTGCCAAAGTGTCAGAGTGACATACAAAATTAGGATTGTTTGTACAGCAGCAGCGCGAGTAGCGAGTAGTAGTATTAGATTTTTTATGAGCTTACAATGTCTTCGTCGTTATCAGAGAGACCTCCATCCCATGACATGGGACGTGGTATGTCATGTCTGCCTGAATTTTCTAGGTTCCCCCTTTCCCCTATGTCCATCTCTGTCGCGTCCCCATTCGAGTTCATTGACTCGTTCTGAGTACCGACGTTCCCAGTACGTAGTCGGCCTGGTCCGAGTGCATGGTTTTGAGTGGCTTCTGAAGAAATTCTGGCGATCTCTTCGTCACAATCTGATTCAATACTTTCGTCCATATTTTTGTTTTTTTTTGATGTGGCTAAGCTCTGCAAATCTTCTGCTTCAACTGTCTGAAAAAAGATACAGAAATAAGGCATACTTTACTTATCATCATCACATCACATCACCACGAGCTCATTTCATGGAACATTCAACAAATGCGCACCAAATACTCATTTCCCGTGAAAGGAAATTGTGTCCTTTTCACATGCGTACATACGTATACATACACTATATTATTGTCATTTCTAGGTTTTCAGTTTATTGCGAAACCCAGTTGCAAAGAATGGTGCAATCCGTACGTACAGAAGAATACCGACAAAGCAGAGGGCTATAGGCTAAAATAAGGAATTTCCATAAGCTCTCTACGACGAAATCGTGGGCCGTCGTATAGCATGTATTCCTATTATAACATGTACGTACTCTTACGTAAACTATAGACTATTTATATATAAATATATACAAACGTAATAAGAGCCATGTCGTCCATTCGCATTTTCCTCGTACAAATCGCACTAGGGGTTTATGTCACTAGTCACTATCTGGTAGAAACCGGCGGCACAGCCGCCCTTTGTCCGAGGTGGAGTTATTGTACGGACTAGTAGTGCAATGCTCAGTTCTTCTGGGGCTGCATTTTAGCAAAACATGAGACAAAATGCGATCAATACTCCTAGCAGCCACCTCGCCTCTTTCTGAATCCCCTGTCTAGGACAAAGGCCAAGGACATGACATGTTTCTGGGAATCTTGTTGAAAACGTACCTGCGCTCTTTTAGAGAGCATCCAGAAATGTACATCCAAAATGTAAAAGAAAGATACTGCATCCTGCATCTCCCAATAACTATCTGTAGAAAGCATACCTATGTATATATATTATAGACGTGTCTAAATTGAATGTTAATAAAATCCAGCAGTTTCCTCCTCTTCTTCGAAATTCATACATATTAAATATGTATGCTCACACATTGCATGTCGGCCAGCTAACCAAATTAGCTTGTGACCATTTTGAAAATGTATGTATGCACGTACCTACTACCTACATCCTGTTTATTTGCTGTGAGACAAAAACTGCGTCGCAAAAATTTTGCGTGCACGTTGAACGGAACTCGAGTGAGTGTTACATGCATGTCGCAAGCTTTTACTTCAGTTCAACTAACGACCTTTCCTCCGTCTCAATGTTGAATGAAACGAAAATGTTTTCCTTTCTGTGTGCACCACCACCACAACCACACAATGTGGGATGATGGTGAAGGTAGTAAGTAAGTATAGCCAGCCACGGTGCACGACCGACCGAGAGAGGCTTTAAGACTAAAACGTTCATGTAGTATTAAGTAAGTAGTATGATGTGAGTGAAGCTTTTTTTTGCAATGTTACTTGTGTATTTACAAAACGACAGTAGGTTTGGTTTAGGTTGCAAAAGAAGAAGGAATAAGGATATTACATTGGCCCTTCCTGAAATTCTCAGAGGTTTTATCCGTCATTGCAGTGTTATAGTGGCCAAAACGCCCACTCCCGCACAGAGAAAAACTCTGCTGCATGCATGCACACTACGGCATATATAATCTAATATACTATATCGGGCAAATAAAGTATATATTCATTGGAAATGCTCATGACTGTGACGCTGGATGTGTTCGCGGAATTTTTTTTTTTTTTTGCACATCCAATCTGATCTCGGAATTGCACTATTCTCCCAGATGCACAAAAACGTTGTTTTTTTTCTTCGTTTTTTGGATGAGATTTTAGAAGGGATTAATAGACTTGCCTCTATTCGCCGAATTACAAATTGTGTAACACAAAAAAATTAAAGTCACAATCACATAATATGATGACACGTATTTCGTTTTCCTGAGTAAACCCGGAACCGCACTGTGGTGCACACTACCGTATTAAACTTTAAATCTGGTGTGAAGGTCGAAGAAAGTTGATTCCATTAACAAAAGTGAGTTGCACAGGATGAATTGGCACTCCAAGTGTGTGTGTGTATTATGTTATTCATGGAAGCAAACTGTAAATCAGTCAGCATGCATCATGCATGCTTAGAGAGAGAGGAAAAAAACTTGAACTGTAGCAGCAATATGCACAAATGAAGCACCCGGCGAAAGTTCCAAGGTCATTGGAGAAGGTCAATCTTGTTGCTATATAATAATTTTTGCTGATATGTTCAGCGCACACACTTGTTTCAGCAAAGTGCTCAAGTTGTAAGCTTGTTTTAGTGGTCAACCATAATAAATTTCACATTGAATGAATGAATTCCTGTTGAGGAAGGCGACGCTGCTGGCCAAAGTGTGTGTCGGTCGTAGAGAGTCTCCTCAACTTCAATGGAATATTTCGTTGATGATGATGATGAATGGATGATTATGGTATTTCTATCAAGATAAAATACTGTGAAGCAATGACCTTTTCTATTTGTAAAGGACGACAAAGACGGCTTTCTAAACTTTCCCGACTTGAGAAAAACTTGAACAAAATTTTGTTGTAATATGTATTTCTTTTCCCAGAGATCCCTGTCTTTATCCGTCGGAGATGGTGTGGTGTGGTGATTAAAAAACTTTTTCGCGGAATTGCTTTCACATGTACACACCCAGTCAGACTAAACATATTAGCAGTGTGTGCAGCAGCCAGCCCATTATCCTTGCTAAATATCAGGAAATGCATAAAAATGAGGTGGTGGTGGGTACTATTTTATCGTGTGCTAAGAAATCGATTTGGTCGTACGCGTAATAATAATTTGCGTTCGTCTCGTCTACTTACTACACCACCACCACCACTGCTCAGACTTTTATTACATATATTTTTTTAGTGATTCAGGGTTGGGTTTGGGTACAACACCGTTAGGGCAACGTGGTGGTAACAAACAAAATCGAACGAGGAAAGAAGAAGGAACGAGGTTTTCGTTCGCGAGGAGGGTGATTCATGAAATGGATGAATGTCGTGTCGCCATTCTCTGTACACACATCGTTCAAAGCACCACCACCACATTTTTAGGGCATATAAGTATTTGCCACTGAATCATTGCCTCGGAGTGGGGGAGCCAGCTTGCAGCCCTCATTTTTTGCAATAAAATATCTACCCCTCTCCAAAAAGTACCAAAACTAACATCCTGCCTTTGAGAAAGGAAACTTATGGAGTGTACATTATATTATATGCGATGGCGATGGATGATGATGAATCAGGAATGTTATATCCTTCCTTTTCGCAATGCATTCATTCGCAATATGCGTACTTACTATTACAATAATTTTCACAAAAGCACCTTTTTCTGATTGGGTAGTAAGTAGCAGAGCTACTACATGCATACAGAGGAGAGTTATTGAGTCGTCGGCTCGTATAAAAGTAATGACTCACCTTTCAAAGTTGGCTGCTTATTTTGTAGTAGCACAACAAAGAGTTCGAGTACTCCGTTTTCCCGTTAAAAACACGCCGTCTTGCACATTCATCACATTCAAATATTTCTCTAATAATTATAATACATATTCTTTAATGGCACTTATCACATGTCAACGTGGTAATTCATTTATATATATATATTTCCTTGAATGCAAAGGTCAGCACAGAGTGGCACCTGATGCTGACCTCTGACACTTCATGTAAATGATTTTTTTTTCGTGTGGATATATATAGCCTCTTTACGCTTCTCAAATCCTAAATCTATAAAATGCCTCTGTCACACTTTCATCGTGGCGGTGGTTCCTTGTCCCTCCTTGGAGTTTTAGTCATATTCTTTTGTGCATCATTTGAATAGTAATAATAAACTATGTAAACTAGTTAGAAGAAGAATCACTGCATGCTTTTGTGGATAGACTAATCATGATTTTTCCCCGTCCACTTTTTTATATTCAAAACAAGCAATTCTTGGAAACTATAAAAAGTTCCCGTTCCGAAAAAGTTCCAAAATCACAAATATCGCACTTTTACTTCTTCGTCTCCGAGTGGTTAAATATCACTCCAGCACAATTTTACGGAAGTTGTATATAAACTCCCAAAAATGTTCCAAGTTGTTGGAAGTCCAGGTGGGAAAACCCATTCCAGTCTTCCAACCCCACCACAATGTCCTTTCAAGGTCAACGGTGGTAAACAAATGGGAGTTCACGTTGTTTGAACATACTTAACAACTCCATAAACGTTATGTGCAAAATTGCATCTAATCAAATCACAGTACCTACGAAAGATTTCATTTCTAAATATCAACTTTAATCTTGCTCACAAATTCCAATTTCTTTTAGTGCACCTCAAATTCCATTCATTTGCCAGGATTTCCCACACACTCACAACAGTAGTGAGTGGGCAATGGTTTATTTTTCATACAGGATTTCCCGTGTGTGTATTAAAACACGTTCTCTGTCTATACATTTATATAACAAACAACACTATCGATCACAATAATTTTGCTTAACATTGAACTTGCATGAAAGAAAATGTATTTTCCATTATCATACAATACAGCTTATCTATTAGCTTTACTATACGTCACTGTCATTTGGTGCACCACACATTACATGTTACATCACCCACACACTTTGTGCGCTTATTCCTCTCCGTCTCCGAAAAAAACTTCTCTTTCCTTGATATTATTGTTTCAAAAAGAATATTATTATATATTTCTGTTTTACGTTACGACCACTTTTTTCTATTCTCAAAAATCTAGAATACGTCAAGGACCACGGATTCAGAGAGATGATATTTAGCGATTGCTTATTTTTTGTTGCCCTTGGGTTATCACTTCACACAGGAGTGGAGTCGGATCTCGTGACAGGAGTAAGCTGTAAAGTCCGTTGTGGTAAGACACAATGATAATTATTAGGACAACGCTCACCAATTGATTTTGTATTGTTTAGATGGTGATGGTGATGATGACGGTGGTGGTGGTGGTGGTGGTCAAAGTTGTTGCAGTCCAAGTCGTAGCCAATTTGGTGGTTGACCATCTTATGGTGATGATGAATATATATATTTTTTCGCTGATTAGGTAAAAAGGGTGAGAAGGAGAGAGAAGAGTAAAAAAGACAAGAGAGAATTGTTGTTGAAAGTACAATTATATGCATGAGAATGAACAAGCAGGAGCAGGAGCCACGATTTCCCTGTATGCTTTCAATTTTGGATAAGACATACAACAACATCAACTTGAACCAGGAGCAGCAGCAGAGCACTCAGAAACAGCAGAGGTTGGAGGAATATTATATTGTATTGTGGTAATGGGATGATGTTAGGGTAAAGTGATCCAGCAGACTAAAAATGTGTATTCACATCCACACTATATACGTAACGTATTACTAATGTATGTATATATTTATATACATATTCCCCATGCACCACACATTTTACACTTGGACTTGGAGTTGAACCCAAGTTAAAGTTGTATAATACTATGTATGTACATATCTCTATCTTCAGAGAGTTTCAGTGGTTTAGTCAGCAGGACGACGACGGAGGAGCGAGGAACAACAGGATTTTCAGAATGGAAAAAGGAGAAAAGAGTACTCACACGGCATGGTTGAAGGAGAGAAGAGGACGAAAAAGAGTCTACGTTTTTTTTTGTGTAAAAAATTCTCTCTCTCTCTCTCCTGCTCGCTCACTCCTTCTATGTGAGTCTTGATGCTCACTGCTCACTCACTCACTCCGTATACGTATCAGCCGAGTAAAGTCAGGACCAGTAAGTATGTAAGGATATAAAGGTTATCCAAGTCAGGCAGCAGCAGCAGTTTAAGCACAAAAAATGTTTTGCCTTTGATGCCCACAGTTTTTCCAAGTATAATGTATGTTCATGTACTCCACCATCCATCCATCCACCACCGCCAGCCAGCCAGGGTATTATTTGTACCTAGCTACGCTCAAGTGGGTATACCAAACCAATTCTCTCTCTCTCTCTCTCTTTCCTATGAAAAAAAAACTCTTCTAAACATCAGAGATCCTATGGCTATATGGCTTTATCCTCCTGGCTTCTCAACATGCAATATCGATGCAATCAAGGGATGTAGTTCCATCCTGTGTTGTATATATTACTTATGCATGGATACAATAATAAGTTTTTACAGAGAAAAAAAACACAACACACAAGCGTTTCGTGTGTGTGTGTGTACCCAGCTTTTATTACCACACACACCACACCAGAGAGTGAAGAAGAAAAAAAAACAATATTATATCATTCTCTGTGTATATATCAAACTCCTACCTTGGCATTGGCAAGGCTGAACTCAAAGACTTCATTCCCCTTCTGCACCGCAGAAAAAAAAACATTATTTTAATGTTTTTTTCTCTCTTTCTTTTTCCACTCCTAATCTACCTATATAAAGCTGCATGAGGCACGCCACTGCCTGCCACTCTGCCACCACAGAGAAACATTATTATGCATTGCACGGTGACCGGAGAACAAGAAACATAAGAATATATATATAGGTAGTATTCATGATACAAGCGTTTTTTTATACAAGTAAACGAAAACAGCAAAAGATATGCATCTCCTAAGTTAATATAAAAAAAAACTGTCGATTTAGTAGACTGAAAAGGGTTATAGGGAAAAGGCTTGCTTTGACAATGTCAATACATTTTGTGGTGAATACAAATGTAGATTGGGTATCATAAAATGACTGTATTTACAAAACCCTACTAAAGTCATATGTATGCACTAACAACACCTCGAACAAGGGAGTCTTTTTTTTTGTTGGTTGGCTAAATGGGATTGAGATGGCCAGGCGGAGATGTACTACAAAATAATACAATGTATGTGGATATGTGGACAAAGTTTTTCCGACCAAACGGGTAGGAACCTGATATATCAGACCTCGCTCATCTATCTTCAATAACGGGTAACATTTTAAACTTGTCTTGCAAATGTGCACAGGTACATCATCATCATCATCATGACATGACTATCTTGTACACGTAAAACTGCAAGTAGGTATATTTGTATAATATATTTACCTTATATTGAAAAAAAAGTATGAACCTGAGCGGTTCGGTCCGTCGGTATGTTCGGTATACCAGAATACAGAGTCTCCCTGCAGATTATGCATATGTATTAGGAATAGGAAGACGCTAGGCCAGGTTCAAGTTTGCTGGACTGACATTGAAAATGGACGTAAATGAATGCAATGCAGAACCAGCAGGAGCATCGACGAGCAGCAGCAGCAGCAGCATCTCATCAGCGACGTTTTTTGGTACACTCACCGAGTCATGCAGTATATATGTGGTTGTGGATTCCTATAAAAAATATACCTATACGTTATATCCTCTCTTCTCGTTTCCACATTTTCTATATACCCTCCTGTGAGATGAAAACCGTGAGCAGAGACTTGTACATTTTGTATATATGAGTGTGCAGAGTGCCCACACATAGACACACAGAGATTAAATTGCATTACACAAAAGCACGAGAGCTAGGGAGAGCGCCGTCGCTAAAAAAAGTGACAGTCTATTCATTCTGGGAATTGGTAAAAATACTTTTTTTTTATTCCGCGGATGTGATGTGCCCTCTTTCGCAGACGACTTACATGGAAAAAAAAACACTGGGATTGCGGATTTGGGGGCAAGAAGTCTAAAAAATGTGATTTTTTTTTGGAAAATATAAAATGGAATAAAGAAGTGTAAGTCATAAGGAGCAATAATATTTTCTCAAGTCTGTCGAAGCTGCAGCGCTGCGACGGACTCTCTCTCTCTCTCTCTCTGCAGCTGTTCAAATGGAGGAAAGAGTCGAGTGCGAGTGTAAGCCGATGTTGACATGTAATTTACGAATTTACAACGATATGCCCTGCACTCTTTGGTCAGGCATAAAATAAGCCTTCCAGCTGTCCCACCCGCTGACAGTCCGGATGAGAAACGTCGCTGTTCCATGTCCTTTCTTCGTACTCTTTGCCCGCATGCACCTATTCCACTGCAGCAGGAGCAGTGAAAATGTGTGGCGAAGAGCAGAGCACACTATTTGCACTGTCTCCGAGTTTGCATTACAATAATGAAAGTAGATTCCAAATCCACTTTACACAACATTAGACGGTACATTCTAATTCCCAGCGAGCGAGCGGAGCGCCGACGGTTGCATGAAAATGATTATGCTCAAAAAAAGAAATTTAACGATACCTGCGATGGGATACGGTCCGCAAAAAGAATTAATATGGAGAGAGAGAGAGAAATCGGCATACGATGGGATTGAGATTGAGTGGTGTTGCTAATACTGAAAATATTATTATTATTATTATTACTTGTGGTTAGGATTAGGATGGTGATGGTTTTTTGAGACAAAGCCTATTATAAATGCTCCAACAAGACATTTGCTATTGTTTGCATGCAAAGTACTCCAAACTTTTCAATCTTGCTCATCCATCTCGCTCTCTGGCTCTTCTAATATCTCGCGTTTAGCGTTTCGATATGAATGCAACAACGTTGCTTTTTTTGTCATGAGAGATATAAAAAAAATTCTAGCTGCACAGCAGCATCCAAAAAAAAATCTTTTCCCCATAAATGGGCTCCATTTTTACATAGCTTGATGGCAGCACATCATGCGCTGCTTCCTTTTCTGTAAAATCCTAGTGTTTCATTTCATGTTCCTTGTGCAACACACGTACCTAATTAAGCAGTCATCGGACTGTTTTATTTAAGCTGCGAGTGAATGAAGTGAACAAGGTTTTTTATCCAGAATTTTATATGCATCCATCATCCAGCAAATTCGTTGGAATGATACAAATTCGTCAAAAGTGGACAACAGCTTATAGATTCCGTGTTCGCATGCAATGCACTGTTGTATCCACATCATATTGATACAAATACTCAAGTATATTCTAGTCTCCATGCAGTTATAGCCAGAGTCTAATAATTATTGTAAGTTTGTACAAGAGCATAATACATAATCTGCTGGACTACTACTGCTGGTGTGTGGCGAGGAACGGATATCATCATCATAAGTTAAGTATAATGCAGTCAAACATTAGCATAATAAGCATACAAGCATCAAAACAGATATCTAATGTCATTCACGGCAACAGCTCTTCCATCCATCCAGCAGATAACCTTGCCATTGAAATTTGTAATCCCACACAAAGTTTACAGCCAGCCAAGCAAGCCAACCACTTATTATCACAACACTAAATTGAAGATTGACGTAGGAGCTTATTCAAATGAGGCTGAATTGGTGGCAAACATGATGCGCCTGTGTTCATCAATAAGTAAAATCCTCCTGATCTCAAGTATCAAGTATCAACCTAAACACACAGAGAAACTATTGCTCTTTTAATAACATATGTATGCCTTTGAGGGAGCTGATGCTATGTGGCACGATGGACTATTATATTATGGTTTACTTACTCCTCTTTTCAAAAAAATGTTTCAACCTGAATTAAAGATTTTGTTACTTGATCCGACGAGCAAGAGGGAAAAGGAGAAAATAAGGGTCCACCTCGTTCTCGGTCTCCAACGAGCGAACAATGATGCTGCACTTGTCGATCCGACACCCATCCTCACGTTTTAATGAATTCATGGAAAAAGCGATGCAGGGAAAAGGTGAACCTGTAGGCTGTTTCTCATAACCCTTTCAGAGACCTTTAAAAAAATCTTCCGATCCTCTGACGGCCCAATGGAATTCCGTAGATGGCCACGGGAAATTTTTTTTTAAATCTCTCTCTCTCTCTCTCTCTCGCTCAGACCACTTCATCCATACGGTTTTACAGCTAAAAAGCACTCATCGTCGTCAGTCCGAGGATCATATGCTGGAATGCAGATAAAAATGTGGACGTAAATGGATATAAATCTTTTATAAAGTATGAATAGTAATATAAAATGGAATGAAAAGTACCCTCTTTGTAATAAATAAGGATTTGTTGGTGGATACCTGTTTTGACTCATGACCATTTCGAGAGGAATGTTAATAGGAGACCTTCAAAATTTAAATAAAAAAAACTTTGGATTCCTTTGAACAAAGAAAGGCATACCAACTGCAAGCAGAGAGGAGATGCCACAATTTAACATGTTCTTGTAGCACTTGAAAATCTTTTTAAGAGAATAAGGAGAACCGAATTTAAAAACATAGCTCGCATGGAGTCATGATACTCTAGTGAAATGTGAGAAGGGCGAGCATGCTCAGCAAAGGGAAGAAAAAAAAGACTGAAATTAATGGCAACTATAAAATGGTGCGGAGATGCGAGCGGATCAGAGTAATTAAATCAGTGACAAATGTTGGCTGATGCTGCAGTCCGGGAGATTGTGTTAATTCTTCAAAATATTGAAATCAGAGGGAGAGAGAGGGAGAGAGAGAGGGTAACTGTATTAGCATAATGAGGATTTTGACCTGTCGGCAAGAACAACGATGCATGTTCTCAGGTAATATGGTAGTTAAATATGAGAGGAGCCCTCCTCCCCGTTTACAAAGGTAACATTAAGGCAAAAGAGCCGAGCACAGGCAGAGCAGTTGAGAGTAATAAATTGGCAGGTTTGGACATTAATCACATTAAATGCGGTGTTAAATTTCACTTCCTACACATTTCACTGAGGGTGTAAACATGCTCGTCGCTAATGTTTCTGCGATTTTCATTTGTTCAGCAAAAGAGAATTAAACCAATACGTTCAAAATATATACGTTTAAAGTTCAGTCAGGCCAGCGAAATGCAGCCAAAGTTGCATAATACGTTGAAAGAAAGTTTGTGCTAAACGCTCGCATTTTACTTCAAAGCGTATGTATTTATTGCACAATTCCCGTAAAACGACAAACGACCTATGTGATGCAATGAATGCATGACAAGGGAAAATATACATATATTTTGATAGCTCCTTTTAGTTCACAAAGTGAGAAGAGGGCTTCCGCCACAGCAGCACCAGTGAGAATTACGGAGTCGTTTATATACCTATGATTGCACGCCAAATGGCATTGGGAATTGGAGCCAGTGTCATTCGAACTGTTTCACACAGTCACAGTCGTCGGTCGGCTTTTGGTGTTGTGTGGAAGTTGGCAACAGTGTGAGGTTCAAGGAAACTCTTTGATGTGACTTTTCCTTGTCTTGTCTAGCTGCTGAGCCTACATGTTTAGTTTTTAGTTCTCTATCACTCTCTCTGGCATCTATTGTGAGATGTAATGATGTGAATTGAATATACCTAAATGACTGCGAAATGGGACCTGATGACCGTTTTTTTTCGCCGTCTCAGTTTACGCCAGGATACAAGATACCTAAAACGTCTAGCGCGGATCTGGTAATACCCGGTTCTTTCATTGAGCTTTTTCCCCTACCAAAAAAGCAACGGCGGATGCATAAAAAGGATCATTCAAGTGCATCACTTTGTGACAAAGAAGATGCTAATGCATGCCAACAACAACGAAACGAGGTGTATAAAGATAGAGATTCGATAGTTTATGGCTCATTGTGGGCTCAAAAGCGTCTTCTCCTTCTTCATATCCTAATCAATATCCTAATATCGCGGTGCACATGTGTGTCTTAATGAAATAATAGCTAGTTTTCTCCTTTTTCTCTACCAATCGCAATCCCTAACACGTTAGAAACAACTGACTGTTATGATATGCCTGTTTAACCCTATGAGCTCACTATATTACCATCAGCTCAGCACTCCTCTTCGCTGTCGGCTGTACAGCTTTTTTCGCAAATAAATAGAGGTTTTCTGCCTCAACATCATCTATACCCCTTGTTACGTAATTATTATTACGGCTACTCGCTCGGCTCGACTCGAATATACAAATGTTGAAGCAAAATGGTGATGTGATGGTGGTGGTGGTGGTGGTGTGGTGGTTCGCTTTTCTGGTAAAAGTCACCTACCGCAGAATTCACAAGAAAATAACAAGTTCATCAAGGAAGGGTTTGACAGGTTTGTTCTCTCTGTCGGTTCCTTTTTATTCCGTGAAGAAAGCCTAGTTTAAAAAAATCTTTACAATTTTGTTCTTTGCCAACTGGAAACATCAAAAGATACGTACGCGTAGAGCGAGACTATGGGCGCAAAATACCACCAGCATCACTTCTTCTTCTTTTAAAAAAAATCCCCTCAGCAGCTCTCATTTACCTCTTTGGTCTCTCGCAATAAGCAGGAAAACCGAGTAGAGTTTAGCCGAGTCCATCCCATTCTTCGAAATGTATTACGGAAGAATCCAGATCTTATCAAATAATAGCTTACACATCCATTTTGATCATCAGATCGGGGATTGGACAGGGTCGCACTCAAAACAAAGGAGCGCCGGGCCGAGGAGTCGCGCAGGCAGGCATATCAACATTTCAGATGGTATTTATTATTGCTATTACTATATTATCCCCACTTGACCATCGCCACGCAGTACCTCCATCCACCAGTCCATCACATCACACAGCTTCACCCTCAACTTACCTGTTGGTCTTTTGCTCTTGCTCTGCCTGCACCAGGGATGCAATGAGGGATGATGATATGAAATGTGTTAAAATCTGCATACGAAAATGGAGGTTATCATCACGGTGTGCATGTAGGAAAACTACCCCTTTCTTGTCCTTTATCCAACAATGATGATGATGATGCACACAAACGGGCATCTTATAAATATATGAGCCTAGCCAACATAACCGGGGATAATATTTAACAATAAATAAGAGAAGAAAAAAAAAAGTACAAGTCAAGCCCTAAAATGCGGCAGCTCGTTTTTCTCAATGGAATATAAGTTTTTTTTTAAGCAGTGAAGAAGAACCCGAACGAAGCTTGATGCTGATGCTCCTGCTCCTGCTGTCGGGTTGGCGAGTTGAGTTGCTCATTTTCTTGAGTAATTTGCATTGAGAAAAAGACACAAGAAGAGGAAAGGTGGTTAGTTGGCTGGCTTAAAAACTTCTCATTCATCTGGCCCGTCAAAGCACTTATACGAATATTAGGTACGAATAAGTATATATGGTATATATATATAAAATATTATAGTCTTTGTGTATCCCCAAACAAATTATCCTTAGGAGGAGATGAAACTCAAACACGTTTCTCTTTGCTCATCTTAATTTCCTCGTTCAGACACGTATTATTAGTGTAACGTATTTTGGCCAGTATCCAGCCAATCTATGCAGCAGCACATGCAAACTTTTTTTTTATATATACCTAGGAGAAAATCTCGAAGAGACTATGGGATCCAACTAGAAAATATTATTAAAATCTTTGCAGGTCTCGCTCTCTCCCTCTCTCATTTTTCTCCTCTCTCTTCACTTCACACAACAAGAACGAAGGAAAGCATAGGTAGTTTTTTTTCTTCTCAACTGTTGATCATCTTCTTTCGGTAGATCGTCATTATCTTGTATGCCTGTCAGAATTCATAACCTACAGAATACTCCAAGGGCATCAGAAACCTGTTGAGGTGCATGTCGGAGAACAAAAAGGGATTATCGGGTTGCAGGTAGGTTGACCAATCAAAAAGAAAAAAAAAAGATTATTATTGCATTTTACTGAATAAATACTGGTTGCGTGAATCTCCAATAATGGTATGGGAAACGACGACGAGGAAAAAGTTGTGTCGTGAGGAAAAATGCACAGGATTGAAAATCATCATCGTCATCATCATCCTCAAACCATGTTTATATTCTCTATGAAAAAAAAATGACACAGGGGTAGCTTGTCCGGTGACAAAGGAGTTGGAGCGCAGCAGCGGCGAGTGCAGCCAATAATATAATATGCAATAATATTATTGGTATGCTTATAAATAGGGATGGATGCTATAAAATGCAAGGTAATCATTTCACTTGTCCGTTTATTGCTCCTTTTCTCAGTCTCGTCTCGTAGTTGTTACAAAGGTTGTTGAATACGCCGAGTTGCATGAGACAACGAGTCAAAATTGGGAATAGACACAAAAGCATAATATTAAACGTAGTAATAGTGTAATGTTCAGTTTGGAGCCGTAACTGTTTTGACAGGGAGCTGATGACTGAGTGCGCTGCGTTTTGTTGTTATGTTATACGGTATACGTATATACATACCACCACCACCTCACCTCCCTATTACCTATGTTTTGTACGGTATGATAATGTGCAATAGGTTATTTGTACGTAACCCTTTAGTCATAATGTTAATGCTTTTTATGCATGAAATGTAAATCATGTAATGTTCCGTTCACAATTCCGCTCCCATCATCATCCCGCGAGACTGACTCCTCGTTTGCTCAACTCAACCTAATCATCATTGCCATCATCAACGACGATGCACACACACCAACTTTTTTTTCAGCATTTTATATAAGTCAATATTTATCACACAAGAGAGAGAGAGAGGTGCGACAGGAGCAGGCAACCAACGATAAGGTGAAAAGAAGAAGTATATACAAACGTTTTTTTGTGTAAAGTCTGACTGAGCGAGTGAATACACAAGTGACCCGGGGTTATTGGTTGTGTTGTTCATGATGATGATGATGATGATGATGATTGTTAGCTGTGCCAACAGCAATGCTCATTATTATATTTTTCACATTGTAAATCCACGCAACTTGTATGCACATCAGCCATCAGCAGCATGAGCTGAGCACACATTCAAGTTCATTTCCTGTATGCCACTCTTCCCCGTCGTGGCAGGGCACACGGGATTTTGTTTTCTTTCATTTTCCGCAGCAAAAAGAAGACGAAGGAAGAAGAGAAGAAGAAGAAGGAAAAAAAAGTACACGCGCGTTGTGTAACCTTTCTCCTTTTTGTTGAGAGTTCCCATTCAAGAGCGAGTCGAGTGTTTTATTGAAGAGAGGATGACACAAGAAGAAAAAAAATGTTGTTTTTTTCTCTCGGCATAGGTTAACTAGATGCTAATATTGCTTTTATCAGAGAGTGGCAAGCGTGGTGGTGGCGACTCCTCCAAAAAAGATAAGAACACTATCCAATAGCTCATATGTAACCACAGGTGTTAAACCAGAGTGTATTGTATATACCCTTGGGGTCCACCTACCCCGAAACTTGGGGGTTTTTTCTCTCTTTCTTAAACTCTTTTAAAAAACCACTTTATGTTTATCAGGTTATGCTAAATACCCACTGTTTTGTAAATAGTGGGCTGCATGATGATGTTTACACACAAAAAAACATGCGTCCAACCGATGGGAGTTGTTGTTGCATGGGATGGGAGGAGGAGGAGGAGGATTACTTATTTGAGCAGTTCCACTTTGAAAGGAGAGAGAGGAGGAAGGATGAGTGAGTGAAAGCCTAAAACGTTTTCTTTTATCTTGTCGTTCGTTACAACTTGTTGTCTTCATTGGGCAGGATGTTCATATGCATGCATGCATGATCACTCGGGAAGTCAGGAAATGGCAGTGAGCTGGTTGATGATGAAGAAGAAGAAGGAAGGTGTGAGACAGGATGGAAATGTACCGACCGACCCTGACAACCATTTCCTCCTCTTCAGGAGAGCAGAGAGAGAGAGAGCACCTGAGCCCGAGCACCACCCCACACACGCAAAATATAAGGACTAACAGTAAAGTTTATTTGTCAATTATGCATTATTGATTTACAGTATTTTTTTTCACAGTGTGTGTGTGTGTGTGTACCAACTTGCCCAGTCAGCTAAAATGTGGCATGGGTGTAATTTGCATAATCCATTATCAACGAATAATAATAATCGCCCATTGAGACCTCATACTACTACCATCATCAAATGTATAAGATGGTTGGTTCTCTCTCTCTCTCTTGCAAAGATCAAAACTCATGAATGTGACGGATGATGATGAAAATTACGAAACATCACGGTTAAAATACTGTTTTCTCAGTGGATGGTCTTCACTATACAGCAATTTTTTGCCCCTTTAAAATGGCGTGAGTGGTCCCCCATGTAATTTATGAATGGTAGTAAACACCGCGCTCCGCTCCGCTGTTGAAAAAACAATGGGAGAAAAAAAAATTATATAATTTTCCCTTTGCCAATTCATTTGGGGCCTTCAAATCCTCGCGAAGAGGTTAGTAATTATCTGTTTAATTCATTTCTCACGATCGTACTCCCTCGTCGGTTAACTCTGATTATGAGGTAGAGCCAACCAAACAAAATGCAGTTGAAGTCAATATACGAAGACGACGAAGACGACATGCATTCCCTACAACAATTTTTTTTCCTCTCTCTCTCTCTCTCTCTCTGCTCAATATCAATATCACTCCTCCGATCTGCATAAGAGCAGGTCTGTGTCTTCTTGATAAAAATCAAGCGTGCAAAGAGCGAGAATTTTGTGCAATCCATAAATTTCAGAACGTCATAACACGCCATCCACACCAACAACAAGAATCTTTTTTGTCTTCTCTGTGCCGATCGTTTAATAATCCCGTTTCGCTGGGCACGCAAAACAGAGGGGGAACGCTGCTGCTGCTGCTGCTTAAAAACTGGTTGAGACATTTTTTTTATATTCAATCACCGCACAGCAGTTTTGTTCCCTTTTGTCCGTATCTGGAATTGCAACAACAACAACAAACGATAGATAAGCTATAAATTGTGTACAAAAAAAACTGAGGTGACAGTAAAATGCCAACTTTTGAAACGCGTTTTTTAGCCTATTTGTCATATATGACTAGACTAGTCGTAGTCGAGTACTTTTGTCACATTTTTTACTGGTATTTAGCTTCGGCTTTGTACAATTTTCTCCCCTTTTTGCTCTATCTTCTCTTTAGTCCTCCTACCTTTAAATCATGGGATCTCAATGGGATTAAAACTATATTTTTTGACAAAAAAACGAAATATAGAGAACAAGACTCCATTGCAAAACAAGATTTTCGAGAGAGGGGTTACACAAAACTCTACACGATAGATATCGACTTCACGTCACGTTTTAATACAGACAACCTTGCTGCTAAAATATCAACTCTCTGTACACTTTTTTTTTCTTCTCTCGCTCAACTCAAGAGATTGTTAGCCAGCGACAAGAATGGTCACAAAATCTGGTTCAACTTATATGTAAATCAAGTTTACGTCTTTCTCTAGCCAAGTGCTATATACATAACATACCTATTATATACTTGTTTATCATGTACAGAGACTTGTTTACATCATCATCCCCCTAAAACCCTCCACATATGCAATAATATGAGCAAGACTATGACTTCTTCTTCGTCTTCTTCTTCTTCTTTGTGAATTCTGGTGAGCACAAAAGTCATAATTGTTTGGCAGTTCCCTTGTCTGAAAAGGTCGAGCTAAATAAAACGATGAGTCAGAAATCAAAATCGGGTTCCATAAGACCAATCTCTGTCTGTGTGCCTCTGTATGAGTGTGTGTGTGTGTGTGGAGAATTGCACATCCACTTCTTATTTTTCTTTTTCACAAAGGAAGGTGTAGTTAGTTTGACACAAGATGGTTGCATTAGAAGAAGAAAAAACTATGTACTACCACCAAAAAAAAGATGTGTGCAACCTCATGACATTTATTATTATTTTTCTCAAGAGTCTCTCTCTCTCCCTCTCTGGTTGGGTTGGCCTTTTTGCAATTATCTTTGCGTCTTCGACCTGCTGGCTATATTTCATACAATTTTTCAACCTAGTCTCTCCGTTTAGTAGTCGTAAAAAACAGAAATTAATTTTGGGATGTGATTATTCACATTTTACACGGAAAGCAGCGGGTAATTTATGACTTATGAGGTTGATCATTTTTATTCCTGAAGTATAATTTCAGCTGGCTGGATGGATGGATTTTGTGTGAAAAATGTTATTGTTTTTCGAGGACAAGAGTAGTGGTGGTGGTGTTGGTGGCGTCGGCTTACGGCTAGAGAAGCTTGATGAAGGAGTGTCTTGAAATTCGGAATAAAGGGAGATGACATGCTAGCAAGAAGGCAAGGATGGATCTAGTTTTTCTAAAAACTATTTCTTGAGAAAACAGTTAGTCGAGGATGGTTTCAAAACCATGATGTCATTTTATTGTCTTGGATTTGCGTGCGGAGTATTTGAATAATAATATGCACAATACCTGAGTTGGTAATTGACACTTTAGTAAACCTCATAAAATTTACCAACTTTGCATTGATCGAACAAATATCACTAAACCCACAGGCAGAATCGCGTCGCATCTAGTATTCAAGGAATCTCCTGGCAAGCATAACAAATATTATCGGCGTCTTACCAGCAAAATCATGTCAATTATTTTGTTGCTCACTAGTAAAATTATTAGTGGAGTATTTATTTAAATACATTATTAATGTAAGAATGTTTCAATTTCTGAAATCTTGAAATATGATTTAAATAGATGCAGCAGCCTTTGTGATAACGACCTTCATTCATCCAGTTTTCATACACTGTAATTCAAATTGTACTTTGCAGCTATGCTATGCAGCAGCTAATCACACTTTCACAACTAATGTCATTCGCCCTCTTCAATTAAATGTAAATCATTTATTAACTACCGACACTACCGTGCATACATTCTTGGAGAAAAAATATATATTTTTCAAGCAGGCTCCTTGTAAATTGCTGCTTTTGTATTTTGATGACGATATATACGCATTCAGACATTCACTCGACACA
>JAANSN010000664.1:0-50035 GCA_036850665.1 Dicranocentrus wangi
TGCCCAAGTGTACTGATAACAGCATTTCGCTCCTGGTCCGCATTTGTCAAATGTCGTTGATTCTGAGCCTGCAGTTGAATTTCCACTGCCGTCGTCTTCCTCTCCCCCGTCCTCGTTGACGTTGAAATTTCGTCGGGCATAATAGTCATTTTTTAGCTCGTTTGACAGCTCTTGTTCCTTTTGTGATTCTTTTGATTTAAAATAACAAATATTAATTTTGAATTTTGTCAACCAAAAGTAGTTGCACAGGGGAATAATATGTGCAGTACACCATGGAAGAAACGTTTTCCGTACTGTTTGATATACCGTGACCGTGATTGACCGTATACCCTTGTATTCGTCTCGTACTTACTAGCAATTACAATAGAAATCTCATGGTCCTCCGAAGGAATTCCTGTCTTGTAAACCTTCTCGGACTCATCCACACCACCTCTCACCAAGTAGCTCTGACAGAAAAGGGCTATTGCTATTACAATGACGACATTAGTTTTTGAATAACTGCGTGACCAGCGTTGAACTGAACTTCGCGATAAAGCACTACTAGTGACTTTTTTAGTAGACTCCATGTCAAAAACAAGTAGGTACTATTATTATTATTACTACTAAATTATCTAAAACTCTTGTTTTTGAATCGGAGGGAGAGAATGTATGTGGGATATAGCGAGATGAATTATGGTTACCTATGTGAAAGATGTTGGTGACAGTAATTATTAGCAGGGACAATATAGCTGATCACAGCATCGATCATCAATCATCATATCGTTGTCGTTTGGCGTGCATATTATTGCATATATCATTTACCTGCAAAAAAAGCGTCATTCGTCAATTCACCATAATATCAAGTATACGTAGGTGGAATTGGTAATGGACAAATACAATATTTTAGTTTAGATGGGTTTGGTCGAACGAAGATGAGAAGAATAGAGTAGGAGTAGTAAGACATGATGATGTCAGTCGTCAGCAGTCAGCGATGATAAGAATAAAATGCACTCTCAATCACACTGTTTCCTACGTATAATGACCAATATATAAAAAAATATATATTCATTCATATAAATAACTATTTCACCAAAACCCAGGCATCATCCCAATCCCAAATACCAGCAGAGATATGCATCGATAATAGTAGTTAATACTGTTGCCCTTTACAGATAAGCGTTGTCTGACTGAAATATACGTAAGCAGGTAAACATAATAATATGATATTATGATAAGAACTCATAATTGATGATTGTAGCATGCAAGGACAATTTTCCAGAAAAGCACAGAGAGGGGAAATTTATGCCGCATCTATGTTTCGTCGCTGATCTTTAGTCATCCATCTGACTTTTTTTAAGCATTAATACATGCAATAAAAAAGCTCTGGTCATATAATGCAATGGAGTTTAAGCATCCGCATTTCCGTCCGTTCCAGGAATTCATCTGACTTAATATTGCGCAAGTCTGGAAACTTTGAGTACTTAAGTACCTGGTAATATTCGTGAGCTGTATTTTTTAAGTCAAATATTGTTCAGGAAACAACTATGACAAGGAAAAGAGCAACATTTAATAGCATTCCAACTGCTACATTTAATTAGATACTACAATGGTATTTATTTTGTGAAGCAACTAGCATATTAATTATTATATTATGCTCATTCTCATGCTCATTTCATTCAAGTCATCCACATCATGAACAAGTTAGATTTGGTAACAAGAGTTGGGGATTTCTTCTGTTTGTTTAAAAATGACAATGAATGACAATGATTCCTATCCAGAGTTTCCAGGAGGCCTGGCTTGTAAGAAACCAGCAATGATGAAAATATTTCGTGCCAGGGGAAATATATTATGTAGGCAGTAGATGAGTAAAATAAAATTTGAGGTGGCAAACAAACTGGAGTCTCATGCTGAGTGTAAAAAGTGTTCGCCTTGGTGTGCATGGAATACTATAGAGTATTGTATTTTGTATTATAAAATCTGTATACAAAACTCTGGCCTCTTTACTCGCGTCTGAAAAAAGGTGATTTGGATGCAAGGAGAGTAATATGTATGTAGTAGGAAGTCCCGGTGGTTGTGGGTGGATCCTCGATTGTGGTGATCAGAGGAGGATCAGGTTGGAAAATGGAAAGCATAAGCATATGAGGGGAGAGAGAGAGAGAGGAACATCAGAAAAGTCGGCCGGCCGACCGACCGACTACCTATCACTCATTTTGGTGGAGGATTTTGCGGGCTCTTTGCCCGGAGTTGAGACTGATCAGAGAGGCTCCGCATCCATTCCCGCCGGGCACCTCTCCTCCACCCTCCACAGTTTGCTAAATATCCCGAATCCGGGTTAAAAACTAATCACGGGAATTGAGTCCTCGGAAAGAGGAGTTTTCCGGGGTTAGGACATCCAACAAAACTCACAATCCAAACTACTTTCTAGGCGTGTTATAATGGCGAGAAGAAAAATTATAAACTTGACGAGAGATGAAATGAGAGTAACCAAATACAAAAACAAGGAGATCAGCCATATGCTGCTGCTGCTTCACCACCATACCACCACCACCACAACCAAACTAAGCTGCTGTGGAAAAGGCAGTGGTGCGGTGGAGGTGGTGGTGGTGGAGGCAGTGGCAGGCAAGTGGCAAGGCAAAAGGGAAGTGTAACCCGATTTCTTTTGGTTACAAGTTACTACAATCCAATCCGTTCGTTTCAGCTCTTCTCATACAAGTACGATGGATGACTAAAAATTGTCTAGGTATTTTACTTCAATGCAATAGTAGCGTTCATTCCGATGATGATGATCATTCTATTTCTATTGTATTATATTGTGAGTATACGGACACGGGGACACGGACTAAGAAGGGGAGGTGTAAATAAATGGCACAAAAAAAACGATGAAACCCCTCAATTAATATTATTGTGTATAGAAGTATGGATTATGCTTGTTGAAGAAATATAGAGAATGTATAATGATGACCGTATTGATCATTTAAAAAAGCTCTGGACTGGCTGGACTGGACTACACACTTGAGGGTTTGGTTTGGTAGTAAGTACCTAAGCACGTACACAAGCAAAAAGCAAGTTACCCTACATAATATTCCAGTTAATAGTTTTGTAGATATCATATCATAATATCACTCACTAGGCATATCCCCAATCCCAGCAGCACCAGGCCTTACTATGATGCACATGAAGTGAACACGATGAGAATAATATGTACAAAATTCTTTCTCTTCCGCATAATAATAAGTTTTCATAAGTATGTGGATTACTCGCTAAAAATGCTATTTCTCGATATATTATGCATAAAAAAGATAATAATGAGAGAAAAATGTTTTGGTTTAGATGCAAAACTACTCATAATGCTTTCAAATACATGGTTTTAAAAGACAGTGGAAGAATGTGGAAGGGAAGACGCTATATCATCTCTGCCATAATACTTATTTTTATGAGGACTTCCATTTTTGCAGCAGATTAGAGCTAGGACTATTGCCAATTTACCATACCACCTACTTACCGATGATGCCTTCCAAATTATAATTATGATAATAATGATGGTCGTCGTCTTCTTCTTGTGTAATTAAAATTGCATATTATATCCTTATAGGTTGATATTATGGAAGCAATCAAACCTGAAGAATGCATGTATTATATAAGTATGTATGGTACGGCAATTATAGTTTAACGTTTTAATTAATTACTTAATTAAGTAAGAACAATAGGGGTTAATTAGGGATTTTTTTTAGTAAGAGAGAGAGAGAGAGAGAGAAAGAGCGAGCGAGGGAGCGGGAGGACAGAGTTTGAACTTGTTTTCATCAAGTCATCATCATCATCCAACAACTTCAGTAATACTTTGGGTTCACTCTCACTTTTCATTTCATAAAAAAATATCACCACATTCACATTCACATGCATCGTCATCATCATCGTCATCTGCAGCAGCTCAGCTCATAGTTCATTCATTCATTCACTACGTCTTCCTTCATTTTCCTCCACTTCCATCCACTTCCTTCCTTCCGTCCTCATTATATTGCTCCTTTTTGTAAACAAGAAGAGGCTCGCTCATTTTTTTTTGGATCATCTACTTCTTCAGAGTCCATCCAACCAATCTCCACTCCACATTTTTTTAACTTTTGTCTACAAAGCAAAGTCAAAATTTCATAATACAAAGAGCATCATCATCATCATCTCAAAATCCACAGATTGCTTGTTTGCAAAAATCCTCCGTTATTGTTCGTCATGTTTGTATTTTTTCAATTACACAAGTGTACAGAAAAAAAAATAATAATGTGCTCCTCTTTAACTGCTAAATATATAACGGTATAAATAGTCAAACGTGTGTACAAACAATTATTAATTTTCTTTAAAACAATATAAATCATCATCAGTCAGTCATTTGGCTTTGTCCCCATAAAATCTTACTTCATTGATGCAATAATGGGAGAAGGGAAGCATTAAATTGTCAATTAATAGTCTTGTCACTCTGTCACTGTTGTGGAGTCTGTAGTACGACACGAACACGACTACTCTGATCGTGTGAGATTTTATATATTAGTGGACTAGTTATAAAGTTTCATAGTTTGGAGGCTTTATTACAAAGTTGCCGTCCTGATCTGTTTTGAACAAGTGGAATTTTTGTTAGTAAGTTTTGTGTAGTATACTACTAGCATCTGCCAAGTCTCCAAGTCTCCATTTTATTAAAAACTCATGTGATGTGCTGCTTTGCAGACATTTCAAGTGGTTTGTTTTTTTCTGGTATTTCAGCAAGTTGGGAGTTGTAAGGATCCTAGCAGGATTTGTTTTTAATCAATAACTCATCGCCACTAAATTGTCTCAATTCCTCATCTAAAATGGTATATGCAAATACAGTATGAAATATATAGCTGGTTGATATATTTGAAGAGTGAATGAATAATAAATAATAATAATTAATATGTAAAACTTAAAATTTTCATTTTAGTTTGGTGTCGGCGGATTCCATAATTTATTTCACGACATACCCAGGCCGTTCATTGTCACGTACAGATGCTACTCAATATCCATGTTTCCTGGACATGATCGTCAGGAGGTGGAAAATGGAGGAAAAAGTAGGAAAACATTAATTAATTTGCAGAATCTATTGATGATGATGCATTCATACTAATTAATTATTAAAAATAAACCAATAAATAAATTTTCATTTTTTCAGTATTCCTTCCCCCGTCCGCATTGGAACACTTGACACGCCTGAATGTGGTGTATCCGATGCTATTTAAACTGACCAATGTTCAAGATAATCGGTATACTCATTGTGGTGTCTTGGAATTCGTCGCTGATGAGGGGAAAATGTATATTCCGTACTGGGTAATTAATTATATTCCCGTTTTTTCAAAACTACCTATGAGATGTCTACGAGTTAATTAAGTATTATTTGATTTTGATTATTGCATTATTGTAATTAATACTGATTTTCAGATGATGCGTAACTTGATGATCGATGAAGGAGCTACGATTCAGGTTGAAAGTGCTACGCTTCCGGTTGCTAGTTTTTCTAAATTTGAGCCGCAGTCGGTGGAGTTTCTAGACATTACGAATCCTAAAGCAATGTTGGAAAATGCGCTCAGAAACTTTGCCTGCCTTACAGCTGGTGACATGATAGCAATCCGTTACAATGATAGGGTGTACGAGTTACGAGTCCTGGAAACACGGCCTGGAGAGGCTGTGAGCATCATTGAGTGTGATATGGATGTAAGAAATTATATGGCATGCATGACTTGTTGTTATAAAAAATACTTAGGAATATTTCATTTCCCTTTATGATTGACATGTACCTATGCTTTAATGCAAATCCCATCTGTTCCAGGTGGAATTCGCTAAACCAATCGACTATATTGAGCCAGAAATTGCACCCAAGAAGCAGGAAGAGGTACACCAAGATCCTGAAGCGGCTACAGATTTTGATTTTAGTTTTATCCCTTTTCTTGGCAGTGGAAATCGGTACGCAACTTTCGTGTGTGAAATTAAAACATTCTCTAACTAAGTATAAATGTGATATTTATTATTTATTTCATAAATGATGTTGGGTTTCTCCAGGCTTGATGGCAAATGTGTTCCGACCGTTTCATCAGCTTCAAACCAGATAGTCTAATCATCGTCGCGGCGTACCAGACTATGACTTCCGGATAGGTCAACTCAATTTCTCTCGTAACACCAAGTTTAATAACAATAACGGGGATAGTAAAAACGACAAAAGGTTTAAGCCGTTCGAAGGGTCGGGTACTGCGCTAAAGGCCAAATCGGCTAAAAACTAGGCCTCTACTCCTCTTCATAATAAGTGATCTAAACACACAACCACGGACCACGACGACGCTATATAGTGATCAAATCCAGGAACACTAAATTCATTCAAAGATTCAAACATACTACAACAACTTCCGTAATTAATGAGTATTCTATTGAAATATCGCTAAATTGTTTTTGTACACAAGAAGATGATACCTTATTATTACCCCCGAAAAACTGTTTAGTATTACTATAAAGACATATATACATCCTTTTTACAACAAGTCATTTGTTGATCAAAATATATCAGTTTTGAAGACGAAACATACAAAACGAACGGAAAAAACCATTTTCTACTCAACGTGAAACGTCTCACGAAAGTTGGCATTTCTTTTGTACTCAAGGTAAACTAAGTATAATGGATTAAAATATGCTACATGTTGCTCGTCATAGGCCTCATAAAATAGTATCTAACTACAACTATCAAACTTTCAGTGTCACATTTAATAATTGGGTTGTTGGAAAACCAAGTGCTAGTATGTAGTAATCCTAATTGTAAGTCCAGTTGATGAGCAAAACAGACAATTAGACAAAAATGAAATAGATAAAATACACATGGTATGAATTGCTCTAGTCAAGTCCATTTGAAATGTGAACACGACAAAAAGTGTGTAAAAGTGAAAGTGACGAGAGCAGAGTTGTCACTTTTTACTGCCTACCTATGCCTTGCTTTTTTGCTTGCACTTCCATGTACTTTTCCAAGCCAGGTAGTGCAATTTTTCGCTCATTTTATTAGTGCAAAAAGGGAATGAACTATAAACTACTAAACTGTACAACTTAAACAAAGGGAAAATGAATAGGAGAATTCAATGTGATTGTAAAAAATTATAATTTTACAATTATAGAAGAGCTAGTGATAATGTGTCAACGCTATGCATATTTAAAACGGTATTACTTTTTTTTAAATGAGTCAGCCGATGGTGGGACTTTAGCAATCGACGGCAGTTGTAAGTTGTAATGCCTTATATTCTACATAATAATACATAAGTTTTAATTTAATCCATGCAATGTACCAATTTTTGTAGCAGTTTTTGACGCGGAAAGCTATGCCAGTTCAGCGTGGTGGGTGGGTGGGTGTATTAAAAAACTTTTTTGCAAGTTTTATTTAAGTACAGAGGGAGGAAACTCTTTCTACATTTTTAGCACATTACTGATCATGTAAAAAAAGACGATGTGATCGTGTAAATTTATTAAGCAGTTTGCAGTTAAGTAAAATAATATATTAAAGTTTGTAGAAGTGCATTACAAAAACTAAATGCAATATCAACCTATGCAGCCTATCTCATTCACTAAAATAATATTGTATTAAAAAAATCCGTACGATGCGAATAGTGAAATTATTAAAACTAGATAGCAATCTTTTATTCTCAAACTCGTAGGATATGTATGTGACTGTGAAGAAAATGGACTTAGAGCGCAATAATGTTTTAAAATATTTTACAATAAAAACTGTCTAACAAAAACAATGCAATTCGGAATCTTGCTTTTAACATTTTATTTAATCTTTGCTTGCATACAAAACATGGATTACCTACATTTATACGTATTATTGAGCATCTCCATTATTATCAACAGTCAACTGGGATAATTAATAACGGGCTTATATTTTCATTTTAAAAAGTATTTTCGAGTTGATAAAAAAAGCAAGTTTGAAGTTCGAGACCATATCTGAAACATACGCCAGTGCAGTCACTAGTCAGAGTCAGTCACTAAAAGTAGGAAATGATGAAGCAACGCTCATATGCCACGCTGGACATTTATCCTTTGTGATAAAAAAGGAGTTAGTTGTCTTTGTGCAAGTCAAGTTGCGAAAAGTTAATCAGCAGCGACGAAGATCATTAATTAGAGAGTTTTTAATGCTGGCTGTAGTATGCCTTGCACTATACATAGTTGATCTCTTGTTTGTTTGTTTTCTTATATTTTGTCTCTGTTTGCAATTTGGTTTTTACTATATTTTCACCAGATTACAATTTTATTAGTGTCTGGAGACGGTGTAATCGGTCGATTAAAAATCAAATCAATAGGAAGGATTAATTTAAAAAAGTTAAAAATTCCATGGTGGTTCATGGCTCTGCCTGTGTTCTTCTCTCACTAACAAGTAAAGTGCAAAAAAGTGGGAATGAGTTCATTGAAGAAATAATAATCCGCATGTACTTGGCATAATTCTAACTAACTCTGCTCCCATCCTCAAATGATAAGAATTACTAATACGCAGAAAAACGAAATCCTGCTGCTGGTCTGTGATATGATGATGATATAGGAATATTATTAAGTTGAAGTTATACTTAATATATGATAAGCATATTTTTAATTCATTGCTCGCCCAGTAAATGGTAAAGTGATGTGGAGATGAGATTAGCATCCTTAAAAGCTTTCTACTCTTAACCTTCGTAGAATGTAGAAGGTAAATGATTCTACACTTCTGTTCCATGGGTTTTTTTTAATGAATATTATTATTACGTTTATTTTCCATGTAAAACATGCAATTTTTTGAGTGTGAACTCTAACGAGCTTGTATGAAACATGAAAAAAGGAAAGGGCATGAACGTGGTGACGAGAATGAAGTTTATTGCAACATAAAAACGCGACGAAGCAAGCTGCCTGCCTGCCTGCCTGACGCATTATATTATATGGATCACCATCACTCGTTGTTCCTTTCTTAATTCATCTTCCTTATTCCGTGTTCTTCTTCTTTTGCAACATTTTTTTTTGACAGATTTTATGTGACAATCAGGATAATGTTGAGTGAGATGAGATGAGCCCAAGCCTAAGCTTCTTCCTTGTACACCGGCTACAACATGATGCTCGATCGAACTCCTCTTTTTGTTAAACTTCTTTTTATTTCTCGTTGTTGGGGTCATCAAGTTGAAGTCACAAAGGTTGTAGACAATTGAGCTACTTAACACACTACTACTTCTACTTAAACTTAAAATAAATTTGTTATGAATCTTGAATCTCTCTGTTTTCATGCAAAAATAAAACTATATCAAAATGAATGAGCAAATTTTTTTAACGATATAATATGAAATGAAATAATAATAACTCGTTTTTTTTGCATTTTCGCCTGGTATAAAAGTACATGTTGGTGGAGCAAACTGTTGCACTCTCGTTCTTTCTTGTGACAACTCGACGTTCCTTATTTTTTTGCGTAAATATTGATTGACTTTCAAAAGAATCCTAATTATAAATTCGCTAAAATACAGGGTGGTTGAGAGAAACATTGTATTTTACTAAAAAAATCAATCAATTGAAATGGCTTCGTCCTCCACCTGGTGTATCTGTGGGGTTTTAAGTTTGTTGTTCGTCCTTTTAAGTTCAATAGAAGCCTCTCCAGCTTACTTCCAGGCCAATTACAACTCCGTGGGTGAAACACTCCCGGCTACTAATAACCCCACTCAACAATCAGAGTCAACGCGGAGCAGAGCGACTGACAATAGCAATAATGGGGGTAGGAGAACCTTGCAGGTATGTTACAAAAAAACGTAGAAGTAAAAGCACCTCCATTCCTCTCAAACTAGTCAAATGGAATAGGAAAAAAAATTGAAGTAAGGAAATTGTCTTATGATGTATCTCTAGAGTGTTATTCGGCCTCATTTGCAAGAATTAGACAAGGAGACACAACATGATTTGGTGAGTTCCACAACTTTTACACCAAAATGGTTACCTAGTAAATATCTATTATGCAAAGATAGGATTTGCAGAAGAATCTAAACCGAGTTATAAAAATCATTCCAAGAACTTTGTAAATTTTTTTTACACAGAAAATCCTGAGCTACCTGGAAAACGAGCTAAATCTGATCTTTAGCTGCTACATACGTCTGAGTTGTCCACGGACGAGGAGTGCCAAGGCTCTTGCTGAATGCGACGAGATCAAAGACTGGCCACTGTACCATCAGGTCATGCGAATGGCTGGAATTCGCCGATACCCATATCAAAATTACAGCCCACAGTACCGATCAACGCCCAGTGTGACAACAACTTCAACAGCAAGAAGTACTACTACTACTACACCTGCCAGCCCTCCTCAACAAACACTGTTCGATTACCAGAGAACCGGACGCCGGGAGAGGACAATGCCAATGCCCGTCGCAGAATACACCGGAACCTACAACAATAATAATAACAATAATGCCAATAATTTCGGAACAGAAAATGGGATTCATCCAGAGGATGAGGAAAATGAGGAGGCGTACCAACGGGATGCCCGACATCGCCCGAGACGAGTTCCCCGTGGCCAACAAAAGTTTCAACACATTGCGAGTCTAAATGAAATAAGTGACTAATTTATAATGAATGAGTGATTTCACAACAATGAATGATGAGTTGCTTATTATTATATATATTGCTAACCGTTACACTGCCAAGTAACAAACAAACAAACAAACCAGTTTATTTAGAAATTTCATACATGATGTTCTTATATATAATTTATACTTGAAAAATCTCGTTAGGAGCGTATATCTACTAGCAAGTTCATCATCGTTCAATAATAACATTATATTATTACAAAAAAATTGCCTTTTATACGCATCCACTTTACATGTATATGTAAAAGAAATTATCATTTCATTAGATTTGGTAATATAAGGACTTGTAAAAAAACGTGAAAAAATTCTAAACAAGGAAAGAATGGGAATTCAATAAAAAAATTCAAAATTTCTACTACCAAAAAAATCATCGCCAACGCCATCAACTTTTAATTATTGACAAGACACAATCCTTTAGAAACAATTCATTCTAAAAATTATTGGCAGGCAAATTACATGATATTTATAAACAAAGGAGGAGCATATTATCAATTGGAAACATATTATTTTTGGATTTCAAAATTTAGCAAGTGAAAAACCTCCCGTAGAGGTTTTGGTAATTCGATAAGGGTTCTTGCTCCTATCCCTCAGAAACTTGCCAACTTCCCCCGTCTCTGGACAGTACTTGAAGGTGTGGGCTGTGTCCCCAGTGGCGCCGCAGGAAGGACATACATGTGTTCGCAAAACAGGACAGACGACAATCCCATCTTTATCCACTAGATTGTGGCTCCGGTAAAAGCTTGCAGCTTCCTTGTTGCTTTTACAAAGCTTGCAAAAGAAGGAGGGTGAACGGAATGGCGGACGTGGTGGAGTGGCCCCGTCGTCCCGCGAGCCGGTTGTCGTCGAGTTGTTTGTGGCATCTTCTTCCGAACGTGAAGTGGTCCCGTCGTCCCGTGACCCGGTTGTCGTCGAGTTGTTTGTGGCATCTTCTTTCTGACTTGGAGTGGCCCCGTCGTCCCGCGAGCCGGTTGTCGTCGAGTTGTTTGTGGCGTCTTCTTCCTGCTCGTCGTCATTCTTCTTTGGCTTCGAGAGATCTACTGCTTCATCTAACTCATTGTTCAGGTCCGGGATCGAATCGGCTGATGACTCCTTCGGACGCCTGGGCTCGGACTTTTCTGCAAACAGGATGAGAAATTAAATGGTAAAATGTGCCATTGAAGTAACATATACATTTTCTTTTATTACACCGTATTATTAGTAAATAATGTTAGTGATTTTAAATTAATATTAGGAGTGCGTGTAAATACTATACCTTGTAGGCGACGAGCTTGACGTTTCTTCTGACGGAATCTGCGAGCTTGTTTCCAGTTAGCCTCGTCTCCATTACCAAGTTCGTCACCGCAGAGTGGAGGTAGAAGTGGAGGAAACAGACAATCCTGGGATCCCCTTTCCATCGGAGCTGTTGGAAATGGCATTGGGAATTCTTCCATGCCTCTCGAATTCGGGATGTTAAGTCCATCGTAAGTAGCAAGGATTGTAGCTCCAGGGTTCCCTGTGTTATTCGGCCCCAACATATGAATCCTCCAGTGGTGTCCATTTCCACACGGCAAGTGAAGAATATCACCGGGTTCGAGAGTAAATACATCCTGAGTGTTGGGCGAGCATTGATTAACGGAAAAGGGACCCCCAGGCGGAGGTGGTGGTACTACTGGTCCAAAAAGTCCAGGGCCCAAGGCATTCGGCATAACTGGTCCGGGCGGAAGTGGAGGTCTGTGAAACCTGAGTAGTTCTCCTGAAAGTGGAGGGGGGCACGGTGGATAATTTAGTGTAGGATGGCGCGGGCCTGGCATCCAACCTGGAATTGGGCTCTGCCGAGGTCCAAATGGACGATAGTGTTGAGGGCCCATCAAAAAGTTGTTGGGATTAGGGGGGCGAGCCATGAAGGGATGCTACAAATAACAAAACAAAAAATTGAAAATTATTTATATTTTTACCCATTGATAATCCTAAATGTTGTACTTGTGTGTAACTTAGGTATATGTCAACCCGCTTCTTACCCCAAAATTAAATCCGGGAGGACCAGGGAAAGGTGGCGCGCCATAAGGTCTCCCACCATTTATATTAAGAGTATGCATCGAACTGGTTAGGCCGGCTACTGGATCAAAACCCGGAGTAGAAGTAGGCATAGGCCCGGCAGCACTGTTCTGAAAATGAGGATGAGGTTCCATGGCTTTGTTGTAGAAGGTTCCCAGTAAAAACTGCAAACTTTACAAAAAAATTGCCAAAGTGAAGCAAACTTGTGAAATTGGGATTTGTGAACTTTTCCAAGAAAATCAAGATTTTCAAAAAGTTTTGAAATTTGAAACTGAATAGTTGACTTCCTTCCTTCCTCCGAAATGGCCTTCATTTCGGTCAATCCCAGCCTTTTATACTGTCGGCAAAACAATAGCAGCAACTTCGAAATATGCATATGAATGAACATGACAAAAAAAATAATTGATTCAAGGCCACATCATATCAATACGTATGAGGAGGTCGGTCGTGGTCCTTTTGATGAGTAGTAACTTTAAAACATGGGATGCCTTTAAAATTTAAATAAAGTGTCACAGTCCAAATTCCATGTTGCAATGAAAGCAGTTTGCACAAATATATTTTTTAATTTTTTGATATTTTGTGGGCTTTTTCACACAAAGGAAGGGGGCAGAGGACAAAGTACAAAGTACAAAAATACAGTTAGTATATAAAAGGTTTCTAACTTCCGCTTGACCTTCTGACTAGACTGAACGAGAACAATACATATTCCTAATTACTTTTATTATAGGTACAGGTTCCAAATTCCAAAGTTGAAAGTAAGCCAAATCCAATCCATCTACATCATTGTGTATCTTCATTATTATTGAAAATCATCAGTCCTGGACAATAATATGAATGGATAGACTTTGGAATTGAATTATCATATTAAGAAAATATCTAGGGCATAGTAAAATCGGCAAAAGAAAAACTAACGTGCACGTTACAATCCTCACACATCCAAAGGTCAGTAATTTGCATAAAACTTTTTTTGCTCAGTGTGAAAAGTTTCATTTTTTTCTACCTGTGAGCTACCGGAAACCGCAATACATATTACATTTCTTCTTTGAAACTTTCTACTTACATTCTACGTCAGAAGAAGCTGTTCCATGCGCACGGCGCACACCCAAGTTCGTGGCGGACACTTTGCTTGATATTCTGACCTTTACGAAAATTCTGCAACATTCTAACTTTACATAATATTCCACTGTGCGTCTACTTCTTGGAAAGGAAATCATAGTTCCGAACAAAGTCACGTGCCTTTTCTTCATGTCTATATAAATAATTAAAGAAGAAAAGTACACAAAACGTTTAAAATCTAAATTCTCAAACATTTTTGCCAACAACGAAAACTTTGTATTGTTTACATGACCTTATTTCACGTTTTAGAATGTCATCATATCCTGCTCGACCTCTCTTTCCACATGGACATTGGACATTGCATTGGTAGCTTGTAGATTGGTGGTTTTATGCAAAATAATAATCTGTGACAGGAAAACCTGTTTCAAGTCTATTTCAAGCTTTTCTGTCAAGACACTTTGTTTTATTTTATTTTATTACATTGTTTATGTCTCTCTCGACTGCGCATATACGCCGCTTTGTGGAGAATGCTAGTAACCGGAACCCAAAACTCTTAATATTTCACTGATTTTCTTCTCACTTATTCAGACAGAACATCAAGCAACATTATTGTCACATATATGAAACCAGCGAATATTATTATGTACTTACTTACAAATGAACACCTTTGATGAAAACTTTTGAGCATGACAACAATTTAAAATCAATCTGCTGCTGATTTGCCTAAAATTCAATAATTTATTATAAATTCATGAAAAACAAATTAATGCATCAAAGCGTGGGATTGCACTTTTCCCTGACAGGTCTTCTTACACACTCTAGAACAAATTCTCTTGCATAATTCATATCTATTGTGTATGGTGTATGGAATGATGACGAACGCAAAGCAAAGCTCGTTGTCAATCTACCAAAAACTAGTCTGTTATTGAGGATGGAACAAGGATGCTAAAAAGGATCATGCCAAATGAACTGTTGTTAAGTTAGCCATATAAATCGCAATAATGTCTTTTTGATACAACTTGTACAAATCAACTTAATATCCATTTAATAAAACCAAGCAAAACACAATTTACGACGTGTTCCACACCTGAATTATTGTGCAAGTGTGCAACCTAAACAGTAAATATGCCCTTAACCTTGGCAAAAGCAAAGACGAGATGAGATGAGATGTGCATCAATCATCGTGCGGAATTTAAGAATGGAACTTTCTTTTAAAGCTTAGTATGAAACTGACCATCATAACTCTTTCCATCGCTATTACATAACAACTAAATATTCCCTGATTAAAGCCTTCTGTAGACCGTTTTATTCCACTTTAAACAGGTTGAAAACAGCTTTTATTGATGCGATTGAATGTGCACAGGGGGGTTGAGCCGCCACTATAATCCCATTATATATTCACATTCATCAGGAAAATATTGAAAAGAATAATAAAAATTCATTATTCATAAAAGTCATATATACTTATGTACTTAGTTTTATTTAAGTTGTCTGGAGATCCAGATGTGCCGTATTTGCGGAGGATGGATATGCGCTGGAAGGAAATCATGTGGGATCCACTGAATGATTTTTTTCCCATTTTGACTTGATGACATCCTAATATAATTGAATTTAAATGGGAGCAGTTTTGCAAAAACACGCAAAAAACGCGATCATCATCAGACGGTTGTACTCCTAGTTGCCTGATTGAAATATCAAAAAAATGAATTCTCATTAGAATCAGCATCAGCATATGCGCGTCATATAGACTAACATGAATAATTTTTGATAAATATCGCTTTATTTTGTCCATCATCATGATGATCAAAATCACCAAACGCTTTAAATCACATCATATATATTGGAGTAACCTTTAGGGCTGTCAAAATTGTCAATTTGACGGAATTAGCATATAATCCTCCTCCAGTTATAAAAGGGAAAATGCAGGGGCTAGTGCAGTTTATAGTCAGCGTCGTCTGCGACGAGTGCTACGTTTTTCGCTTGGAAAGAGGAACTCAGCGTCGTCGTTTGGAGGGAGTCGTGATTGTAAAAGTTAATTACCTTGCTTATTCTGGAATTGAAAGTAAAACGGTGTGGTCAAAATGAGGTGGGTTTCTAGCATACCATTTTATTAAGTGCTACAAAGGGACTTGCGAACAGCAAAAACCCGACTCCAGTTAGTTTGAGGGGCGAATTGAGAAAGATACAAACTTTGCTGGACAACTAACTTTGCATCTAGTTTATAATTATAATTACAACTATTTTAGCTTTTTTCCAGGTGTGCTAATTATTGTTATTATTTAATTCATATATTTCTGCAGAGTATTCAGCTGTATTGCTGTGTTGTTAGGCACCCTACTGTGCTTTGCAACCGCCGCGCAAGTTGACCAGGCCACGGTTGATGAAACGTGGGCTGTAAGACAATGAAAAATAATAATAATATTTTGTTTGGGCATATCTATGCATTTTTTAGCTTCGAATGTCAAGTTTAGCCTTATCATTTGATATGTGACAGGAAGCTGCCGCACTCCACCAACAAAATTCTAAAAACGCCACGATTGATGGCGCCACATCCCGACGCCGTCGTCACACCAAGATGACACCCGAGTCCGAAATCATGAATGAAAACAATCAGATCTATGCAATTTACGAAAAGTTGATGATGGAAAGGTAATTATGTCACACTGAGAATGGCCCCACGAGACCACACAAGGCAATGCCTTTTCTTCTTATGTATTTTTCATGTCTGGTTTACTCATTCAAATCATTTTAAAGGCATCACTTGACAAAGCGACAGGCTGCTGGTACGCAGACCCCTGCGGCATGCCAGACCCCACAAGTCAATTGTAATGGCGCTGGCACAGCCAGATACCGAAACATTGATGGAACCTGCAACAACGTTAACAACCCACTGTGGGGAGCCCGCAACCGACCTTTCAACCGCGTTGCCACGGTCGCTTATGAAGATGGTGTTAACGTGCCTCGAGGTGGATTCAACTCTTACCTTCCAAATCCTCGACTCATCAGTACAACCGTTCACCCTGATACCAACCCGGTCAACCCACAAGTGACAAATATGGTTCCTCAATATGGACAATTTTTGGACCACGATATGAGTACGTCCATCCAGCTCTACATTATATTACTCTACAGCACGATAGCTTGTCAATTGTCACTATCAATGAAGTGAAATAACACATTTTTATATAATACTCTGGTGTTTTTTTGTAATCTATTACAGCCATGACTCCAGAAGCCAGTACGTAAATAGATACATGCATAGTTAATATTTAGCCAAAATTTAAGCAGACTGAATTGCTAATATCCTTATTATTTAAAATGAATTATTATAGACGGCAGATGTTGTGCCCAGCCTGGAAGCAACGTTGACTGCTGGTCGATCGGAATTCCAAGTGAGCCATCATGATATGTAGTATTATTTAAAATATACCATGATCCTATAACCAATAATAATAGTTGCAAAAATTGAAAATCAGCATTCCACAAGTCATTATACATCACAAGAGCAATCAATGTGCAACACGCGTGCCGATTTTCATGTAAATTGTTTCTTTTTTTTGTTATGTGATCGTATTATAGCTAATGACCAATTCTACGCCACACGTAGCCAGCCTCAGCGATGTATGGATTTCACTAGATCAACAACTTGTTCCAGTGGCGGAACCCGACAACAACAAAATGCCAACACGGCCTACATTGATGGCTCTCAGATCTACGGTTCAGACCCACAGAGAACTAGACAACTTCGTTCCTTCTCAGGGGGTCGTCTAGCCACCAACCCGTCATTGACTGGGTTCCTCCCAACTGGAAACCAAATTGGTATCAATGTTCAGGGAACTTTTGTCGCCGGAGATGACCGTATCAATGAAATGCCTGGCTTGGCTGTCCTTCACAATGGTTAGAAGAAGAAAATCAAGCTCGTATCTTCACAGCTACAATAAGTTATGCTAAAAATAAAATATCATGCGCTCCATAATTTACAGTTTGGATTATGGAGCACAACAGAATCGCAGCTGAATTCCAACAACTCACCGGATCTACAAATGATGAATTAATCTTCCAAGAAACTAGGTATTTAAAACAACTAAGAGCACGTATATAGCAGCATGCATGCAGTCAAGAGACACTTGTTGGAATTGCCATTTGTTAATAATAATACTAATAATTATATTTTATTGGTCAGAACGTTAATGTCAAAAAAATAATTTGTCCCCCTTTTCATCAGACGAGTCGTGATTGCTCTCCTGCAACAGATAACATACAGCGAATACTTGCCAGTTGTTTTGGGCACGCAGACAATGAATGAGTACGGGTTGACCCTGCCCAGTTCCGGATGGAGTACATACAGTTCAAACACGGATGCCACTATTTTCAACAGTTTTGCAACCGCTGCCTACCGATTTGGCCACTCCATGATCACTGGAATTGTGCGACTCATCTCCGCCAATAACCAACAAGTTGGAAGTTACAATATTGCTGATCACTACTTCCAGAGTGGTCAGGTAATTAGAAGAAAGATGACACAACCTGTTATTATTTTATTACATGATATTTATTTACATACAATTTATTACACAGCTCACTTCTGTTTCATTTTAGATCACTCAAGCCAACGGGCAAGGGTATGACTTGATCTTGAGGTCTCTCTTTACTCAAAATGCTCCAGCCATGGACCGTTTCTGCACTGTTGGTGTGACCAACTTCCTGTTTAGACCACAAAACCAAGATTTCGGCTCAGATTTGGTTGCCAGAAATATTCAGGTGAGTTGGGACGGCATAATAAATAATGGGGAGAGAAATCCTTTCTGAGAGAACCCTTTTTTTAAAAAAAAAAATAAAAATAAACTTTATATATTTATATTGGTTGGATTTAGAGAGGACGTGACCACGGTTTGCCATCATACAACGTCTTCCGTCAATTATGCGGTCTCCAGCCCCTGTCCACCAGTTGGGGAACCCGACCCGCGGAAGTGACCACTGACGGCTGGAATTCAGCTTCTCAAGTTTACGGTAATAATGGAAACAATCCACAGCAAATGGACTTGTTCACAGGAGGTTTGATTGAAGTACCCTGGAAAGGTGGACTCACCGGACCTACATTCCAATGCCTTAAGGTCTGTCCCTTGTCCCCCCCCTAAAAACGATCATCATCATCAACCTTGCTACCATTTGATATATTTTAAATGTCCAAAATATTTCTATTTTATTCCCTCTTAGGCTGTCCAATTTAAACGAACAAAGGATGGTGATCGTTATTTCTTTACTCACTCCACCGGTGCATATTCCTTCACTCAAGCACAGATTGCCACAATTAGAGGGCAACGACTCAGCGATGTCGTTTGCCGCAACAGTCAACAGCCCGATGCTCCAGCAAATGCCTTTTTGGTCCCATCTTCCAGGTAAAAATGGAAAACAGTTTGGAATATTATGATTCTAATCTCTCGACTTCATGATTCATTCTAAACAATCCCTTCATCTTTCAGCAACCCAGTCATCTCCTGCTCCAACCGACCCAGATTGGACTTGACAGTATTCCTTTAAAAAAAATCAGAAACCCCCCACACCACCTGAACCACCATGATTTTAATAATACTGGTGATGAAAACATCAATAATGATCTGCTGGGGTCACCCATCATAATATATTACTTTATTCGTTTTGATCTTATAATTTATTTTCTTGACCAATCTGAAATTTGACTTGTGAAATGACTGAAGTATATTTATAATATGCCAAAAAATTTGAAACCAAAATATGCATGGAAAATATAATATTTTGATTTAGGACATACAAATTCATTAAAAACGTTGCATTATGAAAAATTGTTGTAATGCCAACGCAGACTTGTGCTTCCCTTCACACTCAGTAAATCCTCCATCATCAATCTATTAATATTTTTCTCCAGTTCTACCGGCGGAGGAATCATAAAAATGATCCACAGGTCGTACATTTTTCCAGGATGCATCAAATAAATAAATTTCTTGCTGACACACAGCAAGCTTACAAACGAGTCGAGGGAGGGAACTCCTCTAAAATCTACATATATTAAATTTGCTTAGGTATCTCCTTTTAATGATTTCATAGTACGAGGACGACGGACGCACACATCACATTTAGAAATCATGAGAGATAATAATAAAAATAATATTATGCAAAAATTGAATACATCTTGATCAATGATCCGATCGGAAGAACAATGAAATCACTTTTCTGAATAGAAAAATAAATCCAGATAACAGAATGAATGAAAGAGAGAGAGAGAGTAGAGTTTCTTTTCTTATCAATCATCATTCCCCGTATATTATCTTTCAACTTTTACTAACAACATGCACATTTCATAATATTTTATATTCCTAAATTTCTTCAATATTTAAGGTTCAGAGATTCATCTCAAAAACAATAAAACGACGCTTGTGAAGGCATGCATACCTGGCCTGGTCACTACATATTATTCTGCCGAGATATTATTATCTAGGTATCTTCCTTTGACATTCACTTTTGGCGTAGGACGGAGAGGTAGATAGTAGATAGATAGATAGAAGCCTTTTTCTCTAATGCCCGTTCCACAAGACTGCTGGTGGCACAGATACCCCAGGAAAGGTGGACCTTTTGCAGACATAGGACAGAGATAATAATAGGCACCACAGCACAGCAGTTGTATTTTTTGCTGGAGGAGAGTCTCAACCCTCAACACTTGGGATTGGCCGGCCAAGTTTGCTAAGAGGTTGCGCTCGAACCTGAGTCGGGTTCAATTCTCTCCATAAAGCAATAATAATATTAGTGGCAAGAGCGAGTAGTTGAGTAGTAGCAATATTATTTTGTTGATGCCGAGCGTCTTTTTCTTTTAGCACTCTTGCATATAATATATATTTGTCTGTGCAGATGAAATAATTCTCTGCAGAAGTAATAATAAGTAATATAGTTAATTTAAGTGTGTGTCAAGTGTCCAGCGCTTTTTTTTTACATGAACAGTTTTTGTACGCGAACGACGCCTCCTCCAACGACGGCTTTAAAGCAGTGATTTTATTAGGTGATAATATATCTATATATGTTCAAAGGGATGGAGGTGGAGGTGGTGGTGGTGGTGGATTAGTAGGAGGAATTAGAAGTTCGACTCAGTACCTTCTCCAAAAAACAAGAACCCAGTTTGGACTGGAATTGTATATTTTTTTTGTTCCAGGCAATGCAAAATACCACCACCACTAGTTCATTTTTCTCCAGTTTCTCCAGTGTTGGCACGAGTTGGGAAAGAGTTGACTACTTGTGTGGGGTGGACGGCGGCGGCGGCGGCGGGGTGGAGCCATTTCGAAGGGTCAAAACCCAGATTTGGATGGACTCCATGCACATTTTTATGATGACCCTGTACTGGGTGTACTTGATCATCAGAGTGTATCGATAAAAGAGACCATTTAATAAAAGAGCAGGAGTTTTTTTTAGTGAGAACAATGATGATGGAGACCACGGTTCAGTGTGGAACGTGTCATGTCTTTTAGTTTTGTAGTTTCAAAAATCTCGTTGTTTTATACATTTGATAATAATATAATTAGTTAGTAATTAAGACTGTGAAAATCGTCAAGGCGTCGTCAACAACAACATCATCATGATGGAACTGGATCAACAACAACACGCCACTCTCCAGGCCGTGCAGCCGCCACCTCCTCCACCAACCCGAAATCAAATGGAGGAATGGCTCCGGCTCATTGCGAAATTTGACGAGAAGACAACGCCGGAGGAGTTGAAATACAAGTATTTGCAGGAGGTCATGGAGCACATTGATCCCATCCTGTCCCACTCGTCGTATTCCAATTTCCTCGACACGACGATCCCCCTGTTTGTCAAGTACCTGCAAGAGTCGGAGCCTGAGTTCATCCAGGAGACGACGAGACATCAGTGTCGGAAGCTAATTATCGAGATTATTCACAGGCTCCCCTCAAACGAGCCGCTGAGACCCCATGTGCGCAGCATTGTGTCCGCAATGTTCAAAACGGTGGAGATTGACAATGAGGAGAATGTCGTCAACTGTCTTCGAGTCATTATAGAGCTCCACAAGCAGTTCCGACCGCCCCTCACGGCGGAGACGCAACAGTTTTTGAACTTCATCAAGACCGTGTTCAAGGACATTCAGGGGAAGCTGGACAAGATTTTCGAACACAAGACTGTGCTCAAGGTGAAAGACAGCACGGAGGCAACTATCAAGCCCCTCCTGGAGGAAATTTTCGCCGTGACGCCCATCCAGTCTGTTGGGGAAAAGACAAAAAATCTCATTCCAAAGGCGAGCAACTCCCTCAAGGTCCTCCAAGAACTGCCAATCATTGTGGTTCTCATGTACCAGATCTACAAGCAAAATGTTCAAAATGAGGTGGCCGACTTTATACCGGTCATCATCACAACCATTTCCTTGCACCCCACTGATGCCCAAAGGTAAGTAGTTTTTTCTAAAAAAAATGTTTTTTTATAATCAATCAATCAATCAATCATGATGACAATTGTGTGTAGTTACATTTTGATTGATTATTAATTTCCCCAGATCCAGTCCCCAGTTTAACAAAGAGATTCTCGTGGAATTCATGTCAGCCCAAGTGAAGACGCTCTCCTTCCTCGCCTACATTGTCAAGCTATATCAGGATGTGGTCCTGCAGCACAGCAATCTCCTAGTCATTGGTTTTATCAATCTCCTCCGGTTTTGTCCCCCGGAGGTATCCTGTCTTCGGCGTGAGCTCTACATCGCCGCCCGTCACATCCTCAATACAGAACTTCGCTACAAATTTGTGCCCTACATGGAGAAGATGCTGGACGATGACCTCATTGTTGGGAGGGGTTGGACCGTCAACGAGACCATGAGACCCATGGCGTACAGTACCCTGGCAGATCTGACTCATCACGTTCGACAACACCTTTGCCTCGCGGATTTGATTCGAGCTGTTCTCTTCTTCTCCTGTCAAGTTCATGATGAAAGCATTACATTGGGGTACAGTACACGATGACCTTTTACTCTGACACTGGTCTGCTGCCCACTTATGTCCAATTTATTTATTTATTTTGCATTTCAGGATCCAGACAATGTCGACCAAACTCATTTTCAACTTGGTGGACAGCATTCGGAACAAGTCGGAGGCAGACGGGTTGGTTGGAAGGGATGTCCTCCTCCGAATGCTGGAGGTGCTGGTGTACAAATTCAAAACCGTGAGTCTCGTCCACCTTCCCCACTACTATGACAAGTTTAACAAGGAGGTGACTGCCGGCTCCTTGAAGCGCACCTATTCTGACGCTTTCGAGTCTGCGGCGTCAACAAGCACCAGCTCGACGGCGGCGGATGATTTGCTTGGAGGGCGAGCTAGTCTTCTATCCAGTGGTGATGGCAGTAGTAGTGGGCTACTTGGTGGTGGCACAACTAATAGTAAAGAGGAGCAGGGCTACAAACGGTTTGGCTCCCCGGTGTCGGCGGTCCAAAGCTTTGTCCTCTCGGAGAGTCGGACCCTTGTCAAAACGCTAGTGTGCGCGGTGAAAACGATCACTTGGGGGATTCAAAACAGCAAGGCTGGACAATTGGACAATCAGGCGCCAACAAAGCCCTTTACGCCTCGGGAGATTGAAATCTACATTGACCTGATGAAATGGGGACTGAAGGCCCTGGAAATATATGCCGTGACGGCACCTCAAGTGGCTCCAAATGGAGCACTCACCATGGTCCCTCAACGACCGATCAATCCCCACGGGGTGAGGTCAAAGGAGGAAAAAGAAGTTTTGGACCATTTTGGATCAGTGGTTAGTTAGTATATATATGAGCTACAAATAATGGGATGCTACTCAAAAGTCAAGGCATTAAATTATGATTCATTTCTAACTACCTTTTTATTTTTATTATTGGTTTTGCTAGTTTCAACACCTTAACCCATATACATTCCGCGAGTTGTTCTCCGTCTGCATTGACACATTTGTGGAGCGCACTGGAGAGAATCCGGCGGTGCAGCTCCTCGCCAATAATCTACTCGCCAGCATGAACACGTCCCCAATCTTTGCCACAATCCTCGTCGAGTTTCTACTGGAGAGGATGGAAGTCATGGGGGAGGACACTGAGAGGAGTGCACTCTACCTCAAGCTCTTCAAGTTGGTGTTCGGCTCGGTGAGCCTCTTCCCCGCTGAAAACGAGCAAATGCTCCGACCCTACCTCCGTGATATTGTGAACAAGGCGATGGAATTTGCGAGGAGTGCGAAGGATCCCTTTAATTATTTTCTACTCCTTCGGGCCCTGTTTCGTTCCATCGGTGGAGGGAGTCATGACTTGCTGTACCAGGAGTTCCTCCCGTTGCTTCCAAACCTTCTTCAAGGTAGTATTTTATCATCTTCTTTAACGAAGTTTAATATTTATTAACCAGCCCAATTTTTTAGCTTACGAAATGAAATTCATCTCCTTTCTTCCAATGTAAAAAAACCCTTTCAGGCCTCAACAGTCTTCAGTCTGGATTACATAGACAGCAAATGAAGGACCTCTTTGTGGAGTTGTGTCTCACTGTTCCAGTTCGCCTCAGTAGTCTGCTCCCCTATTTACCTCAGCTCATGGATCCGCTAGTGTCCGCTCTGAATGGATCCCCTCCACTAGTTAGCCAAGGGCTAAGGACGTTGGAGCTCTGCGTGGACAACCTTCAACCCGAATTTCTCTACGAGCACATCCAACCTGTCCGTGCGGATTTGATGCAGGCCCTGTGGAAAATCATGCGAACTCCTCATGAGGGATCCCCAATGGTAGCATTTAGGTAAAGAAACAAGTAGTCAAATTTATAATAATATTTTTAATTTGAAGGAGCAATATATTTATTTGTTTTTTGCTTGTATAGAATTCTGGGGAAATTTGGTGGAAGCAACCGGAAAATGCTGGTAGAGCCCCAAAAGCTTGAGTACCACGACAAATCCAGTCCTGGTCAATGCCTCATGCTCCAGTTTATGGACCACAAGGCCGGGATTGCCCTGCCAATTGACAAAGTGGTTGACGTCGCTGTGAAAACGTTACGCGCTGCCAATGTATATCCCAATGGACCCCCCAACATTGACCTTTACTACAAGAAGCAGTCGTGGGACTTTCTCAAAGGGTTCGTGCTCGCCTCGCTCTCAAAAGAGGGGGACCGCTTCATTGCCAATAAACTGACGCTTCATGGGAAAATGTCGGATGGGAACACGATTGGAGGGGCTGGTATTCAGACTCAGGTGGACGAGAAATGCCGGGAAGTGTTGGGGGCTGCTTTTACAGGCTGGATAATTGCCACGACTGTGAAGGAGATTAGAAAGGATGTGTACACGACGCTGACTCAAGTTCTGAGACATTTGGGTATCATCATGACGGCGCAACAGGTGGGACCCTTTGCTGACAAGATTGTGAGCTCGCAAATGGATCCATATGTGATTTTTGACGCCCTCTTTAACGCTCTGGCGTGTGAAGAAAAGGATCTGCGACGACCTGTCGTCTTTGCACTGTCCGTTATCATGAATTGTGTGATTCATATTGTTCATTCCAAAGAGAGGGTGAGTCTAACAAGTGACTGTTGTGTTGCTTTGGGCTTCTTTTAGGATTTACCACATGATAAATATTCATTTATTTTTTGTGTTCAACAGGCTTTCTCCTTGCCCATGATTGACTACATCACCGACAAAATGTGTGGTCTGTGCTACGAGCGGGCCTGGTATGCGAAAATGGGTGGCTGCGAAGCAATCAGTTTCTTCCTAGAGAACGCCTCCCTCCGTTGGGTCCTCGTCAATCACCTCCACATACTAAAAGCCCTCCTATTCGTTTTCATTGATCTCACGGGGGAAGTGTCCGCAGGGTCGATAGACGTCGCCAAGGAAAATCTGACGAAACTCATCCAGCTGGCCTGCAGTCCCGTCATGGACGAGAACCTGCTCTCCTTCAAAATGAAATGTTTGGACACGCTCGCTCTCGAGTTTGCCAAGCGGCTCACCTCCCCAACAAATCACGTGCGGGAGCAGTGCATGCAAGGGCTCGAGTTGCTGGCAGAGTTGCAGGGCAAGTCTGTGTCTGCCGTGATGGAGCCCCATCGAGAGGTGTTGGTAGACATGATTCCACCCCGGAAGCACCTCATCCGCCACCAGTCCATCCAGTATCAGTTGGGGATCCTAGATGGGAACGCATTCTGCCTCAGCTTACGCCCCAAACTCTTCTCCCTGGACTGGAATGTGCCGGAACACAAAGTGTTCATTCAGGAGCTCATCGCCCTGAGCGAAGCGGACGAGGCCAACCTGACCAAGCTCCCGTGCTACAAGCTCGCTCCGAGCGTGGTTCCTCCGAGAAAGGCGGTCATGAGCGTGCTCGCCTGCCTGGCTGAGGTGCCCACTCAGCGGAACAAGATCATTTCCATTTTCATCAGACATCTCAACTCCTCCAACGGGGAAATCCAAAAGCATGCCTACGAATGCCTCAAAAAGTTTACCGAGTCGGATCCAATCAGCATGGAAGTCCAGTCTGCTGCGATACGACCCGTTCTCCAGCAAATGACAACTTTTCGGACGGTTAACACGCCGCTCCTCTCCCAACTCTCCTACCTCTACCAGCTCTTTCCTCACGCAATTCCTGACAAGGTGTGGGAAACGCTCATCACCATCCTGCGAAAGTTTCTCGAGATTGCAGTCGTCCAATTCACGAAGCAACCTCATCGCTCCGGCGTTCACGAGCTCAAGCTGTGCGTGGCCATCGTCGAGTGCTTCCATTTGATACAGAACAATGCGCAGCGATTTATTGAGCCCCTGTGCAAACTGTGTCTGCAGGCGGAAAAGGCGCTATCCCTGAGCAAAGGGAGTCCTCTGAGGAAGCCACTCATGAAGTTCCTGCTGAAACATCCCGAGGACTACATCAACTGCGTGCTCAGCCCTCCACACATTATGCACGTCGAGTGGGCCCGCTTCTTCATTTACTTCATTCAGCAAAAGAATGCCGACAGTCTTCGGCAGTGTCTCATGAATAACCCGTCCCGACTGATCACCTGGATGAACATCGCCAAGCACCCCACCGTGTCCCTCCACGCGCAAGGGGTGACCACCAACTACTCCCTCAAGGCAGACGAGCAAGAGGACATTCAGTTTTTGGCGGTGAAGACGATGATGGTTTTGAGTACCTACGACGAGGACTGGATTCTCGGCGTGGGTTCGAACCGGGGGGAAGTGGTGAATGCCCTTAGGCAACTTTGGATAAGCCCCACGTATCAGTACAGATGCTCCACAAAATATATCTCCTCCGACAAGCCTGAAGGTTCAGATGACATCACCCCCATCAGCAGTTCCGCCGCCGAAACTGCAGTCGTCCCTTATGATCAGCCGTCAACGTCGACAAGTGAGAGCCTCGCAGCGAAACTTCGGATTCAACATTGGAAGGAGCCTTTCATGGTGGTGAAGCTACTGCTTAGCTACTACCGGAAGAACAACAGTGACTACGACATGCTGTTCCAGCTCCTGTACGCCTTCTGCGGAAGACCCCTCCTCCACTACCACTTTTTCCGAGACTTTCTCGACAAGACAGTGAGCAGGTACTCGATCGCTTGGAAGCGCCAGGCTTTCTTTGAGTTTAAGCGAGTCTACAAGGACCGCACTGTCAATGAGGAGGTGAAGGCGAAAATCATTCAGTTTGTCCTCATCCCCTGTTTCGCCTACTGCTTCGAGCGGGGCCAGGGCGACGAGCTGATTGGATGCCCACCCTCCCCCGACAATGACAACCCGGAGAACATTGTCAACGCCCTCATCAACGAGATAATCCCGCAACATGCAGACGAGAAAATCAGTGACCCAGCGAGGATCTCGTTGTCCCAGCTCTGCTGCCTCTTTCTAGACCAGGCCCCATACCACATTCACGACAACATGTCCAAAAAGCAAGGCGAGAAACTCAAGAAACTCGTGACATTTGCGTGGCCCACCCTGCTATCCAAATCCTGTATCGACTCCTGCGTCAAGTACTACGGACATTTACTGCTCAGCCATATCGCTGCCAGGTTCAACATCAACAAGAGGATAGTTCTCCAGGTGTTCCATAGTCTGCTGAAGGCTTCGGTGCAGGAGGCGAAAACCGTGGTACGACAAGCCCTGGACATTATTACCCCTGCCCTCCCCACCAAAATGGATGACGGGCACACCATGTTGATCCACTGGACGAAAAAGTTGCTTCTGGAGGAGGGCTACTCGATGAGTCAACTGACTCACCTCCTCCAGCTCATCGTCCGCCACTGGAAGGTCTACTACAATGTTAGACACGGGCTCATTTCCCACATGATTCATGCCGTCAACCGGCTCAGCTTCACAGCCTCCAGCAGCATGGAGCACAGGAAGTTGGCGGTGGACATTGCCGAAGTGATTGTCAAGTGGGAGCTGGAGCGAATGAAGAACGAGGGGTCTAACGAGGACGGCGGCGGCGGCGGCGGCTCGCAAAGTGGGGCGGCCAGTAGCAGCACGTCAGGAAGCACCACCACCACCACCACCGCCGGTCATGACGCCAAGAGGATGAGACGAATGTCTGGGAGTGTGGTCAAGCTGCCTCAAATGATGGAAGAGATTCAAGGCTCGGTCAACAAGCCACTGGATGCCAATCACGTCGACTCTGTTCTCAACTTTCTAATGAAAATGTCCAGCCACGTAAGACTTTAATTCATTCATTTCCAGCGTATCAATGATTTGGTCATTATTATGGCAAGTAAGAAGTATGAATCAATGAAGTATGAAATACTTAGAAGCCGGCTTTTTTTGTTCCTTCCTTCCAAACCAGGTGAACGAACCAAATCCAACAATTGGCTCCCCCGGAGAACTGCTGTCGAGACGGTGTGTCGCCCTCATCAAGCTTGTTCTCAAGCCGGACGTGTGGCAGGATCACCTCAATAACATGAAATTAAGTTGGATGGACAAGATTTTGTCGTCGTTTGACACGACGCAGGTCAACTACCCCAACATTTGCACCGCACTCGACCTCCTTACCTTCATCATCGGGATCATGAACAAGGAGATTGTGCTGGAAAACATGAAAATCCTGCAAAAGGGGATTGTCTCGTGCATGACGTGTCAAAACAGCAAGGTGATCCGCGCCGTCCACAACCTCATGTCCCAGCTGATGAGCCTCTTCCCCTCGGAATTCCCTGGTGGGAGCACGACCACCTCCACCGTCCCCAAATACGACGAACTTGACCCGCTCTACACTTGCGTCAGTAAGGTGGTGTACGAGGGACTGAACACGTACGAGAAAATGTCCACCGCCACCCCTCAGTCGCTGCTGGGTGCTCTGATGATGCTTAAAGCGGCCTGCGCCAACAATCCCAGCTACATCGATAGGATCATTGCGACGTTCATGAAATGTCTTCAGAAGCTGGCCCGCGAGCACCTCAGCCCAAATACTTCGACGACGGATGCGGCCATCGCCACTGATTTACTGACGTCCAGTCTGGATCTCGTCAAAAACCGGGTGGGAGTCATGGGCGTGGAAATGCGCAAGGGATTCATCGGGACCGTGCTCGTCAGCCTGATTGAAAAGTCGACGGACACCAAAGTGATGCAGACCATTATCAAAATGTTGGAGGAGTGGATGAAAAACAAGAACCCGGTTGTTGTGAATCAAGGGCCGAGCATCAGGGAAAAGTCTATCCTGCTCGTGAAAATGATGCAAAACGTGGAAAAGAGGTTTCCAGCCGACCAGGAGCTCATTGCCATGTTCCTCGACCTCATTAATTTCATTTACAGAGATGACCAGCTGAAGGCGACCGAGTTGAACAGCAAGTTGGAGCCTGCCTTTCTGAGTGGGCTGAGGTGCTCCCAGCCTGCCATTCGCGAAAAGTTTTTCCAAGTGTTTGACGGCTCCATTAAGCGACGCCTGTACGAGCGCCTCTTGTACATCCTCTGCAGTCAGAACTGGGAGGCAATGGGGGCCCACTACTGGATCAAACAATGTCAAGAGCTCCTCTTTGCAACTGTTCTCTCCACCGACATGGAAGTCACTCCCAAAGAATCCCTTATCCCAAACGTGAGTCAGGGATATTCCATTTTGGAGCCGGAAGCAAAGGAAGTTTTCGTCAAACATGATCCCGAAGTGACTTGCGAGCCAAAGGATCACGAAGCCCCATTCATCCAACCCCTGGAAAGGGACATTGATGTCATGACTGGTGTGGACGAGTCTGACGAGGGGGCCCTGCAAGAAGCAGTTACCAAACTGGAGGACGCCTTCATCAAGGAGGGATGGGCAGAGCCGAGCCATGCGTATGCCAACGTGAAGATCATCTTGAACAAGGAGAAGGAGTTTGGAAACATGCTAAAGAACTTGAACGTGCTCACGCTGGTGAAGCCCATGGTGCAACTGTGTCATCTGGACACGCCTCTGGCTGAAACCATGTGGACCTTGTTTTTCCCACGAGCCTGGAAAATACTCTCTGAGAAGCAGCAGCTGGCGTTGGCCAACGAAATGGGACCATTCCTGTGCAGCGGAGTGCACGTGCTTCAGCAACACTGTTCCCCATCCGCTTTAAACACCTTTGTTGAGGCGTTGTGTCAGTGCGTTCCAGCGATTCCTTTCAAACCGTAAGAACCTTACAGCATTAAAATTATGAGTTAATTTTAATTTTTGATTATAACATGGCAATAATAATATATTTGTAGAAGCCTAATACACTACCTGGGAAAAACTCACAACCTCTGGCATCGCATGACCCTATTACTTGAGCAACTGGCCTTTGAGACTTGTCCCGCACCCTTCATCAAGACAAAGAAGGAGCCGCTTGCCCCAAGTGGGGATTGCTATGATTTCGAGCCGTCAACAACAGCAGGCTCCTCCTCCTCTACTGCGTCCAGCACGGCAGCAATGCTACCAGAAGTGCTGGACTCATTGTCGGAGCTGTACACCCAACTTCGAGAGGATGACCTGTGGGCCGGATTATGGCAGAAGAGGGCCAAGTATCAAGAGACCACAATTGCCATCGCTTTCGAGCAGCAAGGCTACTACGAGAAGGCTCAAGGGGCATATGAGCTAGCCATGAGTAAGGCTCGAGGAGACTTTGCCGTAGCCTCTCCAACCACATCTCAAATTGGAGAATTGCGACTTTGGGAGGACCATTGGTTCAAGTGAGTGAGAGGGGTTCAATCAAGAGAGCTCTCAAGTGGTCGTCATTTTTAGTAATGTGGCAGGCTGAGGGATATTGAAAACAATTGTTTTAAATTTTGTTCTTTCTTTATTGGTGATTATTAAAGGTGTGCCAAAGAGCTGAATCAGTGGGACATTATCCAGGAGTATAGTGCGAGCAAGGCAGGGAGCAGTTCCTTTATGGTTCTCGAGTCAGCCTGGAGGAATGGCTCGTGGTCAACGGCCAAGGAAGCCTTGTCCAATGTTGAGCTGGGCTGTCCCAGGGAGCACGCGTGGAAAGTGCACCTCATCCGCGGCTATGTTGCCGTCTGCTCCAGCGAGGACCAGAATCTGAGTATTGTGGAGCGATATGTGGACAGCGCACAGGCACTGTGCATCAAAGAATGGAAACGGCTCCCTGCCCTTGTGAGCAATGCTCATGTGGGGGTTCTCCAAGCCACGCAGCAGGTATCTCCCTTATTTATTTACAAATTATATCAAATTGGGGTGCCGTGCGGTTTGAGGCAGCAGGCAGTAAACGACTTGTTAGAACGAATTATTAGACTTTAAGTTTTTTTTGTGTGTGTTTTCACTTTTCAGGTGGTTGAGCTCCAGGAAGCCACCTTGATCCATCAATCCCTGCTGGCGAACCGGACCAACACCCTCCACGAGATGAAGTCTGTGGTGAAAACGTGGAGGAACCGCCTCCCTTGCATTTCCGACGACTTGAGCCACTGGTCCGACATTTTCTCGTGGCGCACCCACCACTACCAGTTCATCGCGAACCACTTCAGCGAGCAGCAGTCCGCGCTGCACAGTGAGCAAGGCAGTAATAACACAATGTTGGGTGTCCATGCCTCCGCTCAGGTTCAGATTCACAATTTTTCAGTTCATCAGTATTGCCAGGTCTGTACTTCTTGCTGACCATTTCCAACTGCACGTCCGTCATGCTAAAAAAAATGATGATGTGATGTGGTGTGGTGTGGTGTGTGTATAGATAGCCATGTGTGGTGTTCTTCCTTTGGTTTGACTTGACAAATAATGCCTACTTTCACTTGGTTTTTTTTGTTGTATTTTGGATTTCACACGTTTTTTTGCGTGTTTCAACTAAAATACAAGTGTCCACTCTGGACACTCTGGAGTGTGACTTTTCAAAAAAAAAAAAATTATAATAATTTTTATTATATCACGTCAAACTAATTTATGATGTTGAACTCTTGTTGTGTCATCGTGTAGCTCATCTGGCCTTTTTCCGTGTTCCTTTGAACGCCATCGTCATAACAACCTCAACTGCAATTTTCAATATATCTCGAGCATGACTACAATATGACCACTGCAAAAACATTTTTTTACAACTACCACTTTTGTCTCCAGTAAAATAAGTAATACTGTCTGATATAATGGCAGTGTTGTAAACTTTCTGATACGTTTGAGTTTGAGAGATTGGTAATGGTTAGCTGGATGGAAACAGAGACTGGCAATAATAATTCTCTTTTTTACTATTATTATTATTATTATCACCTTTTTATATCATCTTTTAAATTTTAGTATATATTTATACTTACATAATATTATTATTATTATTATTATATTACCTGAATTACTAGCTAGTTTTTAATTAGTGACTAAGGATCACACGCCTCATTACTATGATAACGCGCTTCCTTGACATAGCAGCATTGAATAGTTTTTTGCCATTTTTCTAATATTAGTAAGTACTTGGCGTTTTTTTAAATAGTATTTTTGCAACGTAATTCCAGTAGCATAATAATTACTTCTTTTTGCAGCTAAAATAGCAGCATTTTTTCCCTAAAGTCTGATGAATAATATTATATCATATAATCTGGCATCAGGGGAATTTATATATTTTTTTTGTTAGATATATATAGCAGCATAGCATATTTAGCGTACCGCTGGTCTGTCCTTTTTGTCTATTGTTTTTTTTTCGCAAATTGCTTGAGCGACATAATTTTTTTTTTGCGCCTGGAAACTAGTTAGCTATGGTATAATACGGTGGTGAAAGGGAAATATATCTCTAATCAAAATGGGCATGGGCAAATATGTAGTCTTTTTTTCTATATAGCTCTAAAAAACTCTAGCGGAGGCTAACTGTTGCTGCAACGGTTTTTTAAATATATTATTATTATTGGCATTATCAACGAAACGGGTGGGGATTTTATCTTAATTAAAAACCATGTTATGCACCTACTTAAACATGCATACAAAAGAAAGTTATGGGGAGACTGGCTAAATATATTCCTAGCAAGTTGATTGATTGAGCTGTTAGTTTGAGTTGTTGTTGTTGTTGTAAGCTGGAGGGAAGCCGCGTTGCGTCTGTCTGTCTGTCTGTAAGGTAAAGTGGGAGGGAGGAAAAAGGAGGAGTGAAGTGTAAGTGTAAGAAGTGAAGGGAGATGATGAGCGACCGTGTCGTGTGTGACCCTATGGTGTCGGTGTCGTCGGTCGGCCTCCTGTTTACTCTCGCCCATTATTTTCTAACACAGGTAGTAGAAGACCCTGGTGGAGGAAGAGCTTCAGAGGTAAGGACATCGTCGTCTCCAGCAGCACCACGACATGGGAATCCCATGACAGAGTACGATCATATAAGCCAGCCAACAGATCTTAAAATGGTGTACCACTGTTACAGCGAAGTAAGTATGTGGGGATGATGACAGAGGGGTTACAAAAACAAAATTGTGTTGGGGAAACTCTCTCTCTCTCTCTCTCTCTCTCGTGCATTATTGAATTGAATTGTACGTACGTGACATTTATATATTTATGAAAACTAGCATTCCTCGTGACCGCTTCGAGTGACTAATAACAATATAAAATATTTTAATATAACGGTTGGGTGCAACCGAACCTCGATGTTGCAACCCACGTTATCTGTGAATAATAATAGTAATAGACGAAAAAGAATATCAAAAACTTTTTTTCTGTAGTGATCAATGTTACTTGCGGACTCTTATTTATTTATATTGGGAATATATATTATATTATATTATATATTATATTGGTAGCGTTAGCGTCGGTTTGGCGTTGTTGACACCACCACGTCAAACAAAAATGTAATTTAGGACTGGAGTTGATGAAGAAAAAAGTGCTTTGTAGGTGGAAATACTTATAATAAGGGCTTTTGTGAAAGTTTTATACGTGTGCGGATGATGGGAGTATATTTTTAATATTCAAAGTTGATTGACTTTTAATTAAAAAATTGAATGCGACTACAGGTTTGGTAGTTGTAGAGGGGCTTATATTGCTTTTTGTGCATGCCTTTTAAAAACAAATTAATGTTTGGTTTGGTTTTGGTTGGTTGGCATGAAATCTCGTTCGTGTCGTCCTGTTCGTCGTCGTGTCTTTGTTTTTTGTTGCATGCTTGTGTGCAATTGTGCTTGTGAGATTTAAAGAATTAATTAATTATTTATAGTATATTTTACAGTGCGTTTTTTGTGCATTATATTATATAATTGCTTAACCACTTTTCTCCGTGTATTTTTTCATATCTTCTGCTCTCTGTTGCTGTGGTCTCTCTCGGGTTGCGCATGCCAGGCATGTCGAGAGAACCATAGCAACTAAAAATCCCTTCATGAATCCAATGCTATGGCCTTTGTGATAACATAAGTATTTTTTTCTCCTTTTTCTGAAAATTGTGTTTCTTCAGGCGATTTGCCATTTTGGTAAAATAGCCAGGAAACATAGTTTGGTAGGGGTTGCACTGGAAACGCTCTCCAAGATTTATGCCATTCCGAGCGTGCCCATTGTGGACTGCTTCCAAAAGATCAAGCAGCAAGTCAAGTGCTACATACAGCAGGCCCAAATCCTGGGACGGAACGAGCTCCAGGAGGCGTTGGAAATTGTGGAGTCTACGAACCTCAAGTACTTTGCCAAGGAGATGACTGCAGAGTTTTTCTCTTTGAAGGGGCTCCTACTTTCTCAAATAGGTAAGTTTAAGTTAACTTAACTTTAATTTAAATCCATGTCCCGAGAGTTTACTTTATAAATTTTTTCTAAATCATTCTTTATTTATTCATTCCATATTGTAATATTCCCATAGGACGATCGGAGGAGGCTAACAAAGCATTTTCTGCATCCTGCCAAATGCACGACACCTTGGCCAAGTCGTGGGGACATTGGGGCGACTATCTGGAACACTGCTTTACCCGAGACCCGCGGCAAATGCATCTTGGCATCTCTGCCGTGACCGCGTTCATGCATGCCTGTCGCCACCAGAATGAGGCGAAATCGAGAAAGTACGTAGCGAAAATCCTCTGGTTGTTGATGTACGACGATGACAAGGGCACCTTGTCCGACGCGGTGGACAAGTATTGTGTCGGAGTCCCTCCAATCCAGTGGCTCCCCTGGGTTCCACAACTCCTCTCATCCCTGGTGCGAAACGACGGGAAGATGGTGATCAACGTGTTGAACCAGGTGGGACGGATGTATCCGCAGGCCGTCTATTTCCCCATTCGAACCCTCTATCTCACCCTGAAAATAGAACAAAGGGAAAAGGTAAGAAATGCAGAGTTGGCAGCGTCGGCAGCCCGGCAACAGCAGCAGGCCGCCCAGGCACCAGGTGGAATGGGACAGGGCATGGGATCGACCCTGTCAGGCGGTACAACGCCGGTGGGAGCAGGAACCTCTGATGTCGTCTCGTTGAGTAGTGGTGACATGACGTCGGCAAGCAGTACTGGAGAAAATACACCAAATACGGGCACGCCGTCCACTTCCGTTGGATCTCAACCGGAGGCCCAGGCTATTAAAGCTACCCCGAGCATGTGGCGCTGCTCGAGAATCATGCACATGCAGAGGGATTGTCATCCGACGGTGCTCTCAAGTCTTGAAGGGATTGTTGACCAGGTACTTACAAGCATAAATAATAATGGTGATGATGAATGAATGAAGTACTTCCGTCGTGAGAATTAAAAAAATATCCTATACTTTTCGAAAGGTACTACTTATAATGTATTGTTAATGGAATTATTATTATTATGATTATTATTATAGTTAATCTACTTCCGAGAAAATTGGCACGAGGAATTGCTGAAGCAGTTGAAGATTGGGCTGGTCAAGTGTTACGGGATTGCATTTGAAAATAGGAATTCCGTCTTGGACGCCACAATGACACAACAAGTTCAAAACTTTGTTCGAAAGCTGGTCCACACGTTTGGCATAAGTACGTTCGGCATACCCGCCAACAAGATCAAAGCATAATATTACAATTTACTATGTCGTGATGATAAAAGTAAATCATGTGACGTATTTCTTTGTATTATTTATTTATTTTTAGACTCTCAACAAGTGGCAGCCGGTACAGACTCCATTCTTCGTCGACAACAGGCTAATGATCCGAATTTTCAACTTTTGAAATCCCAATTCACAATTGATTTTGACAACTCGACTTCCGTCATGAAGCTACATAATCTAATCAAGAAGCTGAGGCATTGGATCAAAATTCTGGAGAGTAAAACGAAACCACTGTCGAGGTGATATAATATGAGCACTTACTTATTTATTTAATTAGTCCATCATATTCATCTACTCATACTATCAATCTAAAAATAATGCTTTGCCTTATTTTTCCCATTGCAATTTCTTTTATTTTTTTTTGTAGAACTCTGTTGTACGAGGATCGAAGCAAATTCCTACTCAGTTTCAACATGCAAATTGCTGAAATAGAATTACCTGGAGAGTTTTTGATTCCAAAGGTGATGATTCACAATTTTTTGCCTCAATCAACCAAAATTGCCCAAAAAATAACATTGCTCATGTTCTTCTATTAATTTTCATTCTCATGTTGTAATTTGTTGTACAATAATAGCACGCCCACTACTACGTGAAAATTGCAAGATTTCAACCAAAAATTGATGTGATAGTGAAGCACCAGTTCACAGCCCGGAGGATGTACATTCGGGGTCACAACGGCAAAGTCTATCCGTACCTTGTCGTTAATGATTCCGTCGTGTCGGATGCTCGACGGGAGGAGCGCGTCCTCCAGCTCATCAGAATGCTGAATCATTACCTGGGAAGGCAAAAGGTGGGTGGAGTGCAAACATGTTTCCCCTTTACTAAGAGAAATAAGTTACTGTGAAAATAAATTAAATAATAATATCTCTTCTGTTTTTCTGTTTAGGTTACTGCAAGACGCAACATGCGATTCACCGTTCCTAAACTGGTGGCAGTGTCTCCGCAAATACGGCTCATTGAGGATAACCCAGCGTCGCTCTCATTGCTCGAAGTTTTTAAGCTGTATTGCAGCAAGCGTCAACTTGAATATGATTTAGCAGTGATTAAATACTACGAAAAGTTGGCAAGCATTCAGGTACGACGATTTTTCCGTTCCGTGTTCTTCTTTTAACTTGTTATTAATACTTGCATTTAGTACTGTACATTTTTGGAATGCTAGTAATTTTGCGCTTTGCTCTTTTCTTGTTATCTAGATGAGAGGTAGTCAGTTTACCCACCATGTATTACGCGAGATTCTCAGAGATATTCAATCCACCCTTGTTCCTCGCACCATTATGAAGGACTGGGCGTTGAGCAATTTTGTCACTCCATCGGATTACTGGATGTTTAGAAAGATTGTAAGAGGAAATAAGTTTTGCTGCACACTGCTGGAAATCCAGCCAATATATTTTAATTTGAATAATAAGTGTATGCAAGTGATTAAAACTGAGAAACTTTTGTTCCCTAACTTTCCAGTTCACTACACAAGTGTGTCTCAGTGGATTTGCCGAGTATGCATTCCATTTGACGCGACTCAATCCAGAGATGATGAACCTACATCAGGACTCTGGGATGGTCAACATTTCATACTTTAGATTTGACATTGACGACACGACCGGTCAGCTTGAGCTAACATACTACTATTATTATTATTATTATTATTATTTTAATGTCGCAGTTTTCATATATATCTTTATACCATTTTTTTGTTCCTTAATAAGAGAGTAAATGATTTTTTTTGTTTGTTACAGGGGATCTCGACTCTAATCGCCCAGTTCCATTCCGCCTAACTCCCAACATTTCCGAATTCCTGACCCCGCACGGTGTCAACGGGCCCGTGGTCTGCGGCATGATATCCCTGGCCAGATGTCTCGTCTATCCAAACTACAAACTTCAATCAATTCTCCGTGCTGTGCTGAGAGATGAAATGATTTCATACATCAAGAAGAAGCAGGATGACCGTGAGGTTATTTGTGCTCTGAGCGGTCAACAACTGGAGAGTACGTCGCATGACAGTGAGTCCGAGACGGTGATTAACATGGTGAACAAGGCTGTGAATGGAATAATGGCTCGACTCACAAGTCTGTCCACCTTTGATGGGACTGAGAGCAAGGTAATAAGGGGAAGATAGGAGGACCCAATCATAATTCCATTCCATTCATATTATTATTGCCTATCTCCATTTTCCACCTCTACCTCATTCATTCATTCGTTCATTCATTCATTATTATTATTATTACTTTTTTTATTATTGTATAGGTGAGCACACTTGTAGCGGCTGCCAACAGCACCGACAATTTGTGTCGAATGGACCCAACCTGGCTCCCCTGGCTCTAAACACAAGACTAATAATTATTAGAACTTTTACATATTGTTCGCCTCTTCTTCTTGCGTTTGTGACCTTTTTTATTATTCTATAGTTATTTTCTATAGTCATCCTACTCTCCTGTGTTCCAGCATTATGATGTATTATATATATTATTCTAGTAGATATGTGCGTAGGTATAACGTGTCGTATAAAAAAACTGTGTAGGGTTTTTAACAAGTTTTGTTTTTGTTAAAGCTAAGGCTGACATGAGAATTATGCTAAACAAGTAAGTGATTCTGATCACAAACTCCTATGAAATCACACACTCTTTATAAAATAGTCAGAAGAAAAAAAGGACCTAAGCAAGTATTGTTACAAAAACAGGAGCGAGCATTGAGGTAAGGTAAGGCAAAAGCGAGATCTATTTTGATGTTATTATTATTGTTACTACTATTACTATTGTACATGTTTAGAGTGACGGACTTGACGGAGAAGAGATAAAAAAAATAATATTGTACGACGGACAGAGAAATATATATTATACCTATAATAATTTTTAATAATTTTTCAAAACTTTCCTCTAAAAATGTAGTAATGGAGTGGACTTGAGATAATGCGGAACGACAGAATTTATTATTATTATTATTATTATTACTGTTATATATATATATACGTATATTAAACGAAAACGGTTTATATATGAATGGTAATCCTGTCCTTTATTTCTGCTCCATGGCATTTGCATAGTTGACTACGGGGAATGAATTCGCCCTTTGAGAGTTGAGAAATCAGCATACTACGTCTTGCAGGACGTCTTGCAGAATGATGAGAGCGTATTTAATACATTCAACATTTCATCCGTTGGTTTTAGTTCTTTCTTGGCTTCGCGTCCCCAACAAAGTCATTTCTCTCTCCTTCGCTCACCGGTTCCACCAAAACTATATAAGGGGGTTGGAAAGAGGAGAATAGCCATTTGCTCGCTGCATTCCCGATTCATATTATTACAGCCATTAAAGTTTTATAGTATTATACTTTAACGCCTGTCTGTGCCATCCACTTTAATAATAGTATTTCAGTTTTGCAAAGCCAAGTTTTTTCGAAATGGCTTACAATTATCCACAACCTCCCCTTGATATTCCTGACGGAGGACCACCTCCCCCAATAGGAGGATTTGGTTTCCCAGGATTTGGAAAGCATTTCAATTTAGACGTCGGTGCGGGTCTAGGTGGCTTTCCTGGTGGTGGTTTTTTTGGAGGGGGATTTCCCGGCTGGGGAGGGCCGTATGTTCCTATTACACCCCTCGGAGGTTTATGGGGTTTCAAAGGTAATCACTTTGTATAATAAAAAGTTATTCTTTTCTTGGTTTGTAGTTTTTACCTCAAATTTTGTGTTCAGTGTTTGGAATCGAGCGTATAGTTTTGGAGGGGATAAGAAGTTGGAAACATTTCACTTAATTATTTTTATTTATTTATTTAATTATTTTTAATTATAGGAGATCTGATCGTCCCAATTGTTGCAATTGGAGTTGCCATTTTCTTGTTCATTTTGGTCGTGCTGGCTGTCAAGTATGCTCTTGCGTGGAAGCTGGAGGTGCTGGAAGACGTGGCTGGGACGAAGGCGAATAAATTCTTGCGTAGGGATGCCCCTGCGGCTCACCTTGAGGATGACCAAATGAATAGACTTGCTGACGCCGTGGCAGCTGCCATATATTCAGAGGGTTGTAGCAAAAGATTCATGTGTGAAATTGGGGCGTATGCTCGGGACGGAAAACAATACACCAGCCTGATAAAGTAAGTTAATAATAAAAAATAAAAAATAAAAATAACCTAGCGTACAAGTCTTTTAAAGAAACGGCTGGTAACGACGAAGTAAGCCCTCACACATTTGTATTTTTTTCATTTTTTTAACTCTGTATTACAGACTCGTCAAGCTCATCGTGCCTGACCACTACCACAACTCCTTTGACATCATTGAAAAGTCGGCCGATGGATCCTTTGAATGCAGTGACCACTACCCGTGCGGCACTGACTCTGGCAAGCCACCAAGTGCTGCTGCTGCTGCCAACCCTGCTGAGAACGAGATTGATGACACCACCAGCGGCGGCGGCACAACCAGCACCTTCAACCAAACTAGCCCAGCTCAGTCAACCTTTGCCAACAACAACACCAGTCCAGCAAACGCCAGCAATCCCTCCACAGCGACGACAACCCCTGCCCCTGGGCCCTTTGGAAAATTTACGCGAGCCTTCTTGAAATAGATATATATATTTACTAAAAAAAGTATTATTAAACTCCGCATAGAGCTAGAAAACGACGACGCTATATTATTTATTCACCTATATTTTCTTTTAGTTTCTAATCACAAAGTAGATGTAACAAACAACAGTCACACTTTTAATGGTATTTTTAAATTACGCTTTTATATTACGCATTACGCAACGCGAGTCATACGACGGGAAGTGGAACAATATATTATAATTCGCATTTTTTTACTATATTTAATTTTAATCAACTAACCAAAGAGTATCAAAGTATCCAGGTTATGATGTTATTTATATAATCATCATCAGCCATCGCAATCAATTACTAATAAATTCTCCCATAACCTAGCTATCAAACTTGTCTTTTTTTAACAGATAATTACTTATTATTTTAATGCATAAAAAGCTCAACGTCATAGGTATATCCACACTCATCCTCATCATCTCCTGGACTTAAGCTTTTCTTATACACTCTTCTTACACTTTTCTAAAAAAAAATAAACATAATGCATCATGCATTCTTTGTCATTCTCTACGTCACTCATGGAATGGACCACTATTCATTAACGTCGACGGTCCATTAGCATAAAATTAGTACGGGCATTAGCATGAATACTGAAAAAAAAGATATTTTGCCGTCTCTCTCCAATTCATTTCAGGTCAGTGACTGCAGCAATCTCTCCTCATCTCATCATGACAAGTCACTCATCATGAACCTGTGCCTCCAAGTTCCTTGGTCTACTTTTCCTTTTATTACAAGTTAAAAAGTTAAAAATGCGGTGGGGGACGGCAAATTTTTTTTTTTGTTCTTTTTGTTACCAATGAATGATTGGTTTTATGCAATGATGCCGATGCCGATACTTATAGTCCCGTATAGTGAGTAATATGCAGAAAACAAATGAAAAAAAAAGATACACAAATGAAGCTGCAAAAAATGCATAGAGTTATACATTGCTCTGAACTATCAAATCATTTATTCATCTACTCTCCATGGATTAAATCTTGAAAAGCATCATCACCAGTAGAAGTATCATCACATCAATAGTACTTATTATTATTATTAGTATTATTACTATTACATATCTATTATATGAATAACCAAACAGCTCATTATCGATTGGTTATGTATCTAAAGTTTTTGAAAACAAGGGCAAAAAAACGAAGACAAAAAAAAATTCATAAAGTTTGGAGGAGGATGGATCACCAGTAGTACATATTGTTATCAGTATTATTGAAAGGGAAACATATAAATCATACATGTGAAAATATATATATATATACTGACTGACTGAAAGAAAACCAAAAGAAAAAAAAATATTTTTTTACTGACAATAAGATCCACCTCGGGGGTTGGAAGGATTGAAAAAAAACCACCTCGAAAAATATCTATTACTATTATCATTACTTAAGTATTATTACAGCTAGCACAATTAAAGTATCACAATAATACCGTGACCGTGATTAGATTGCTGGGTTAAACATCGCGCATGAAAATGGACATGTGTCGTCTAGGAAAGTCCGATCACATGACAGAGTTACGTATAATGTATTCAATTAATTGTTTAATAATTAAGTAATTAATTATTCTTAATTCTTGGACGCCTATTACCAAAATAGAAATTCCTAGGACTGTTGCTCATCATCCAGTTACCACCACCGTTACCACCGGGACTGGGCATGTTGCCCGGCCCACCGCGTGGCATACGCTGGCCACCTCCTCGACGTTGATTGTTTAGTCTGTTCATGTTGCTGATGTTCATGTTCCCGTTGTTCAAGGTCAACCCGAATGTTTCAGCATTGAGCTTCCGCTCTGCCTTCCAGTCTACCCGGGGCACGTTTCTACAACAAATAAAAAAAGAAGATACATTCAAATATGAGATGAGTGGTGGTTTTGGGTAAGTCGTAGGAGCAGCGTAGGTGCGTTGATTGATGATGAGGTGGAAAAAAAAATTGTACAATTTGCTACGTACGTACCCTTTGCTCCTTTCCAAAGCCTCGCAGCTGATGTTATCAAAAAAGTCGTCCTTTTTGTAGAAGATCGGGTTGGGTCCTTTGTTTTCATCATCCCCTCCGCTCTGCGTTGTTTCCTCCTTGCTCTCGGTGGTTTCATCGTCTGAAGAGATGAGAGGAAAGGCGCAAGTTGCAGATTAACTGAGGTGCATGTGCTGAGGTGGCATCATATATTTTGAACCATATTATGCGTAAGATATAATAAAAAAAAGATACCGAGTTTAGCTTTAGCCAGTGTGGTGAGCAGCTCCTCGTTAGCCTTTTCAAAGTCATAGTCCCCATCGAAAGCGACCTTGGGTGGGAATGCGGCTTGGTTCATTCCTCTGTTTCGGAAAGGGGTACGATTTCCTCCTTGTTGCCGTCCTCCGCGTGGTTGTCCATAATTTCCACCCCGATTGGGTGTAGTCGTACGACCGCGCTGTTGATACTGCCCACCATTATTATCCCTCATATTGTAACCACCTTGCCGGTAGTTCCTGTAGAAATCATAATCAGAACTATACTGCAACATTTTACGCAAATCCTTTAAAGTCCACAGTTCAAGCTAGCCCCACCCTCCGTCTTAGTTTTTGACACTTACATGCCGTACCCTCCTCCGAAATTGTTTCGTCCAATGAACTGTGGACGACCGTTACCAGCTCCGCCGCCGCCGCCTCCGCCGCCACCACCGCCTCCCATGCCATTATTATTCCGGTGGTTCGGATGACCTCTTCCTGTCTGTACTCCCGCGTCATTCATGTGCATGTAACCCCCTTGGTGGTGGTGTCCATTGTGGTTGTTTCCACCGTTGTTGTTCCCACCGTTGTTGTTTCCACCGTTGTTGTTATGTCTTCTCATGTGGCCGTTGCCTCCGCCACCACCTCCACCATACATTGGGCCTTGGTTTCGACCTTTAAATAAATTATCAAGAAGACCTACGCGTCAAATGATAGAAAGGTCTGATTTGCATTCAAGACGTTGTACATGTTGTTTTAGCATACACTTATATTAATACCCTGAGACGCAAATTTATTAGTACGCAAAAAATGCTAAAACAAAAACTAACTCACTATTATTGCTAGGCCGCATACGACCCCCTTCAAATCCCTGGTTCCCAAAATGTCCATTTCCATTCGAATGCTTTTAAATAAAGAGAAATAATAAGTAGGACGACATGTCATGTAAATGCGAAATCCCAAACTTTAATGCAAATGTGCGTGTGTGTACTCATACTCATCATCATCCACCATCTTTCTTCCACCTTACCGAAAAATCTACAATGGCAGGGTCCGAGGGAATTCCAGGGACTCCAGAATTGGCTGCCTGCTTGGGAGGCTCCACCACATCAATTGCTTTAATATCAGTCCCTCTAAATATTATATACTCGTACACGTCATCCTTGGCTGGGATGGGGCGCTCCGTGGGTCTATCCTCCGTCCCGAAGGAGCGTACTGTGAAAAAATAATGGCAAAATATACATTGTTATTAGTATAACATATTATTATTCTTGGTATGCAAATTTCCAAGAGACTCTTGCCCATTGACTCCCTCACTCACTCACTCCTTAAAATTAATCACTAAAACACTTGATAATAAGAAAGAAGATCTATAAGAAAGAAGAAATTTTTAGTCTATAAGAAATTTTTTTACCTTTCGCCAGCGAGATGGTGGCTTCACCCAGGTCCAGAGCGTACAAGATTCCTTCATATCGAATTTCCGCCTTGCTAACCAGGCTTATGCGACTTCCCAGAAATTGGCTTTGACAGACTGCTGAAGCCATCTTTAAAACTGGACAATAAAGAGAGTTAGTTTTATTGTCAAAATTATAGCAATAACTATACTATATTCTGTAAAAAAAACTAGAACTCAATAATTTGGAATTATTAACAATTAATAATAACCTGCTATGTAAACAGACTGGGCAGATATTGGAAATTAATCAAAAGGGAGAGTAGGAATTACTTGCAAAATAGCGATCTACTCTGAAAAAAATGAATGAACAAATGACTCCAATTGCCTCTGTGGTTCCTTATATAGGCTCGGAGGAATTCGACCTGTCCACCCAACACCACTGTTTCTACGTTGTCAGCCAACTACTAACGCATCTCTCAACCTGTGACACCAATTCATATACTCCGAAAAGATGGAAACTAACTACTGACGGAGGAGCGAGAGACCTACCTGTTGACTGCTGTGTAGAAGAAAGTGCTTCGACTTCGACTTCAGTCAGTCATCCATCAGTGCAGAGCGAATAATAATATTGTTCACTCGCTTTACATGCATGCCGCTTGCGTGCATCCACTTATTTTTTCCCTTCCACCTTTCGGCATTCCCATTTACAAATTTCACCTTATCCATTTTCTTCCACCTCTCCTCTCCTCCTCTCAGGTTTGATCCCAAAGATTAACAAAAGGACAGGTCTTCTTCGTCTTGGTCATCACCATCACCATCCCCAGTTTATCTCCGGCTTGAGCTTATTCAAATCAGCCAAGCTCTCTTCTCTGCCGTCCTCACCACCATCACCACCACCGCCGTCATTTGAGGTACTGAAACACATAGAAACTGAACTGAACGCAGAACAATCTCTCTATTCCCATTGATCTCTACTAATGCATAAAAAAGAATTCAAGACTAATCCTCCTCAGCTTTGTTTTCAGTTACTATTCTCAGAGTCGCAGATGGAGATCCATAGCATGCATCATGCATACCGACGTGGAAGGAGGCGGTTTCTTTGGGAAAAGTGTCGAAGAAATGAGGATAACCTATACCTATCTATAATGACTTTAATGCTGTGGTGTCCAAACATTTAGAAACTCCATCCGCACTCCTCCTGTGCACTTTTATTGACAAGAATGATGAGGATGGGAATACATATTACCTATTATTTTTTGGTTGACGAGTCCCAGGTCATTCATGAAGTAATTCCTTCATGTAAAAACAATATATACCTATATTCGTATATGAATTTCGTTGCACTACTAACGACAACGTCATGCAAATGATTTTCTCATGTCAACGATCCCTCGGACTTGTTCCTAAAACACTATACTTTTGGAATTTGTTTTTTGTCGTTGGATGCCTTACGCATGACATGGGATAATAATACCAAGTGGAAATAAAATAGAAAAAAATGCAAGTTTTCTGCGTAGCAAGTATTTATTAATTAGTTGTAAAACACATTGTATTCATTTTTATTGCTGCATTATTGCATTCCGAGATATACAAACAGAAGTGAATTGTATTGGCTCTTCTGTCGTCCGTGTTTATGACATTGGAAAATGAAAGAAATTCATTTCATTTTGAGCCATCGTTGTGCGATGATATGTAATTATTGTAAGTACTTTTATATGATTATTTTCTACTAAAAATGTAATTCCCAGTTAAAGTTTCATTAAAATTCCAATAATATTATAGTGACAACAGTTTGCTTAAGAAGCCCAGGCATTCGACATTCTTCTGGTAGCTTGTTGATGCAGCAGTACTACCGCCACGTACTACCTAATCATTTGGTAGGCCGCCACGACTGAGGAGTCAAACAAGTGTTAATTGAATAGTTAATTGAGTTTTTGCAATTTTTTAGACATGTATGCATATATCTGATGCTCACCTTCATCATTACTAGGCAGGTATGAAAATGCGATAATATAAAATTGACGGCAAACCCGGCTTTGGACTCTAGACAGCCATTTTGTACTCTCACTCAGTACTCAGTATCTGTGAGTGAGTAAGTAAGGATTTAAGACGTTTACACTGATTTCAATTAGGTAGTTCCAGCGTTCTGATAAGAAATCTATAAAAAAATTCTAAAATTAAAAAATATTTAATATTTTTTTACAAGTCATCCAATAAATTATCATGGGTAGCGACGTTGAGTTAGAGACAGAGATCACAAGTGAGAGAATCCTGTTTTTATTATCAGTTGAAAAGAGAGCAAGCAACACGAATGCTTGCCTACAAAACTCGCAATCTCTAATTCATCGCAGCAGCAGCAGCAGCAGCCCCTTTTCTGGATTGCACGGCACAATTCGACCTTGCAAACTCCGATGCTATAACACCTTTTTAATTCGGAATTATTCGCTCAATATTATTATGTGCCGGTCGGTGTATATAGTAAATATCTCCTCGAAACAAATAAGTAAAACTTGGGTTTGTGGTCGTGGTCGGGAATCAGTGAGGTCGAACTCCATCCAACAACCATCCCCCTCCTCCTCCTTCACCTCTTTCTCGGTTGCACAAAGAAAGAAAGATTCGCCACCACTTTCATCATTACTCATTCCGTAAATAATCCATGACGATCGTGCCTTTAATCTCCTCAAATGGTCCTGCTAAAATAAGCATAGCATTGTAATAAAAAAGGTGATATATATGTGATAAAGGGGATAATGGTATGGATGCGGCTTGTTTTTACTTTTTCTATTTAGACAATCTTCAACTCCTCACTGCTACACATTTCCTCTTCTTCTTCTTCTTCTCAAGATTCAATCTTATAAAAATCTAACTTTTTTTTTCATCCGATTATATATTATTACACCTGTGCCGTCTTTTTCCCCCTTTCCCACTGCAACTGCCACTACTACCAACTACGCTTGGGTAAAATATAATTCTTGGATGATGTATAGCGGTTACGTTAGACCATAATGTACTTCAAGTCGTAATCATAAATTTAAAAAAAATACTCAATGCTGTAAGGAATAATATTAAATTGCAGGTGTTGATAAAAAATTATATAAATGCTGTGGCATGTAGTACACAGGTGTACTCACAGAGATACAGTATGATGCCTATAGATATAGATCCAGCAGATTTCGATTTCATTTTCGTTTTGCGTTTTCCGCAATTGTTTGTGTGTACGTTCCGTGCGCCTCTCCCCGACATTAAGCATTTTTTAAGCATCATAAACAATGCAAAAAATTAGTAAAAAAACCTAAGGCATATAGCGGACAAAAGTGTAAAATGTGTAATGTGGTTTTGTGGCAATTAGCAAATCGCCAGTATAATAGTATCCGGACGACTCGAACAGGAGCCCAATCCCAATTTCCATTAAATTATTGTGTGTACAGGTTCATGAGCACTGAGCAGCAGCACACATATTATTCTATAAAGATCCGAATCCCACATTCAAATAACATCTCACAGCATCAGCTCAGCATCTTAAAAAAATTCTCTCTCTACGAGAGTTAGTTTTTTGATGCCATTGCCTTTTGTGTCGATTAAAAACAGCTTATTATACAGACAGAGAGAGAGAAGAGAAGAAGAGGAAGAAGATATATGCATACAATGGAATTCAGGCAGGCAGATTCAGAGGCAGGTAGTGGCACAGCAGCATCAGCATCCATGGAAAACGAAGAAGAAAAAAAAATCACCTGAACGATTTGTCACGCTTCACGGTTCACATAGCCTCTACCAGTGTAGTCAATTAACTACGGTAATAATAAGGGGAAAATGGAGGAGAGAGGAAGCAAGGTATAATAATAAATACGCTTTTACATCATCATCATATATATAGCAGCCGTTTTCCAAACAATTCCTCCATAGGTTGATTGAGGTTATCTATAGCCATAGCCAGCTACCAAAAAAGGTGAACCTTTTTTGACTGTTTCCAATTTACATAAATAAATTCGACGAAGAGCTCTACATTATATATGCTAAGCAGAAAATGCATAAACATTATTTTCTATATGAGTTACCTAACTGCTTATATAACTTGGGATTTGGGAGTCTGCATTATTTTGCTTATATGAAGAAGAAGAAAAAACCTATAAACTGATTATATGATGATTTAAAACCGTTCTTATCATGTTATCATTTATCAAAAGCATAAGCCCCGTGGCAAATATAATGAGAACGAGTACATATACATTACTTTCTCCCGGTGTGTATTTAAATGCAGCCAAGCAAATGTGCAGAAAATGGTGTGAACATGAAAAACAAAAAGGCTTTTTAAAAATATTACAAGAGAGCCAAGAACACTCATGAACAAGTGTAAAACAAATGCTACGCAAGGATGATACGTTATGGGAATGAGCAATGATATGTAACATCATCATGGTGATCATGATGATAATGACTACATGGTTCCCAGTAAAAAAAATAGTTGACTCAAGTCGTACACTAACACTACCCAGAACAACACAACACGCAATTTGTTTATCCAATGTTCACCACTTTTGTAATGTAATCCAATTTGTCATCTATAAAAAAGGGGGTTACCTATGAAAGTATGTATTACCAAGTGGTTGGTTCATCATCATCATGTTGGGTGGGAACAATGGGGAAACGGAAGTGAGTCTCGACTCGACAGGAACCAGAGAAAAATATATTATGCTTTTCCTCTGCTTTTTTGTGCTTTATTATAAAGGTATGCAGGTATGCAGTGCAGCGGTATGTATTATTTCCATCATCAGCGCCGCAACTTGAAGGGCTTTTTTCGTATTAAAAAAGAAATATTATTATGAACGGCAGAGTTGATTTAAGTTTGAAATGCTTTTTCGTGGTTGGATCATCATCATGACCATCATCATCATCATCATCATGTTTACCATGTTATTACTCTCCTCTACAAAACCCACCGCAATTATTACTAACTATGTATCATTTAAACTTGTGTTGTTGTTGATGATGATACTGAGCGCTGAGAAGGTTGTGCTGCTGATGATGTTGATGAGCATAATGTCAGTTGAAGTTGTGGGTATGGTGCTCGATGCGCTGGTCCCTTTTGCAAAATGCCAACTGACAGTCAGAGCCAGTCAGTCCCTCTTTTTTCCATATTATATATACTTTTAAAGATAGCTACTAATTTTGGTGGAGCTGCGAAAGACTTTATAAAAAATATGATAATAATAATATTATATATTGTGAGGCGAGCTCAGATTAGGAGTAATAAGACTAAGGTGGGGAACTACGACATGCCAGCCATTCTCATCGCCCTCACTAGACCAGACCGGAGTTGGCAATGACACGCAAGAGAGGGAGAAGGATTGCATTCAGTGTGAAAGGTGGTTCTGGACACATTGTTGGAGAGGCCGTCTTGCCATACGTTAGTCAGTCCAGAGTTTCCGTCAACGTCACGACACATTAATTTAAGTTTAAGATTATTTGTCAATTCCGTCATTTGTTTCCCGTTAAATAAAGACGTAGTTTAGTTTTAATTGTGAATAAACTGTCCTCCTCCCCGTCATTTTGGCATCTCAATAAGCTTTACGCTTACAGTTTTTTAAATCGTTTTCCCGAGATTCTAAAATTTATTTTCCAATTCATAAAATAAAGAAAAGCATTTGAAACAAACATCAAACCCTGAATTATAATTTCATTTTCTTCGTATTACAGTATTCGTAAATTAAAAAATTAATTAATCAAATCAACAACGCAAGAAGTTCGTGTCATAGTGGAAGAAAGCATCGTATTGACTGTATATAGCAAATGAAACTATTATATCAAATTTTATATTCTAACTAGAAGGAGATCAGTGATTCATCACTTGGGTTAGGCAG
>JAANSN010000665.1:0-50013 GCA_036850665.1 Dicranocentrus wangi
AAAAAAAACATGTATTTCCAGGTAAATTACTCCTTGATGCATGTCAGAGTTAATTATCTTGTGACATCATAAATTTTTCCACGTTTTCATGAAAAGAATGCATTACTCAGCACAGCCGTCCCGGCTCAAATATTGGTTCACAGAACGGAAGTGAAATATGGATAATAAAAACTGCTTGCTTGTACATGACATATTATGCTCCGCCGTTTCTTCATCAGGTGTAGGTGTAGGTTGATTAAGAAAAAAATGAAAGTAACGTAGAAAGTGGGAGTTGAGGTATGAAAACGAAAATATGTTACGAGAGGGCGGACTGGGAAAGTAGAAAATCACGAAATTCCGTGTTGCAACCAAATTTTCAAGGTACTCAACCTCACGTGTACTCCTGTGCACTACAAATCCGTTGCAAAAAGGAAAACTGTTTTGTTGTCCAGAGAAAAGGTTACATTTTTCCGGATATACGTTTGACATGCGACATGGAAAAAGGGAGCTGGTAATTTGCTTTTACGATTTATGAAGGAAAATATTAGAGAATTTGTTTTGTAAAAAAATGGATGATTTTGGTTTTTTGTTGTTTTTTTTTGCTTGGAGGCTCACAAGGAATTTTTGTACGCTCGGGTGGAAGTCCATTTGTAATTTGCAATCGGAAATATTAAACGTAAAAGTTGGTTCATTGTTTTTTATCATCAAGCCTATCAAAAACAAGAGGATTTGGATTTGTATGCAAAATTCCAAATGTATTATTTTTACATAAAAGCAAGTGCTTTCTCGGTGATGACCCCTCAACCAAAAGAGCTCAACTTACACATTTGTAAAGAAATTGACTCAATATACATATTGCGTTTAATATATAGTCGACTTTTTTGCATTATTTTTACTTTGATCCTCTCCTTTTCGTTCCAAACTCGTCCAAAATGGTCGACTGTCTTCGTAGTCGGGGTGGTTTCGTCAGGGTTGGTCTTTCTGGAGAGACCCCGGGCCGGGACCCTCGCCGGATAAACTCTCGCTCTCGTCGAAGTTTCTCACTGGAGCTGGGCTCTATGGGAGAGATGACAGGTGGTGGCAGCGGTGGAGCTTCTACAGGTTCTGTGCAAACAATATAAACTATCATCACTTTCATATCATCTCGATAATTTTTTTTGAAATTGGGACGTGGTAAACAATATTTGGTTTCTACCTGGAGAGGTAACTATCCGCTTAATTGCAGTAATGGACCCACGTCTTGTTTTATCAACACAAACCGAACTTTTTCGAGAAAGCTTCCCTTTAAAAACATCCGCCGAGGATTCCCTTCGTTTGGTCCGTGCACCTACTGTGCTAGTTATTGTCGACTCCCGTCTTGCCCACGGTAATGATCTATAAATAAAACCAGAGTTTAAATAGGTTAAGTACACACACATAAAATATACAAGACAAACACGAGGGTAATTTGCTAGATTAAGTCTAATTATATCAGATTCTCTCTCCATAGGGGAAGCCCCATCTGGGGTTTAATTGCTGGCGAGAAAAAATTCTTTCTTGGAGAAGCACTAATATGGGCGTCTCAACCCAACTCCAAATGAGAAGTGAGGGAGGGAGGGGATCTCGCCAAGTGGGAAAGTGCAACAGCTGGAGTACATCATCCAGCCTGTGGGATTACTATTACTACTATATTATTATTAGATAGTTTTGCATAGTACCTTGCTAAATCCGCTAAGGTTTCTCGTCTTGATAAAGACTTATCCTGTCGTTTAAGGCCACCTCCACTTCCCCATTCACGTAAAATATCGGTGAGTTGCGCTAGTGAACTACGACGTCGTCTTGATGTTGGCGGAGATGTCTCACGGACCTGTAAAAAACAAAATAACTCAATTTTTTGAGGTGCATCATGTGTCATATGCTTTCACTCACATCGTCCGCACGACCCACCCACTCCAATCAAGTGAACTGCGGAGGAGGGCTTCTTCCCCCGTTTTTCTCACAAGATGCCTATGCCTACTCAACTATATGGAGGGTGTATTGTATATTGTTCTCCCTCCCCCACACGGAGCCTATTTTAAGATGCCTGCAGGAAAAATTGGCTATATTAGGGTTTTAGGAAGCAAACACCGCTTTCATCTCTACGCCATACGTGTAGACAATATGGGTGGGATGGGAGGTGGTATACGTAGAGCCGAACGCTTTATTGTATAATTGAATTCATGAAGCGTGTCGCTGACATTTATGGATGATTCTTTGAGAGCTAAATGTCAAAAAGTAAAGTAAAGAAAATGGTATTTCCCATTTTGAAAAATAAAACATAAAGTTGCCGTTTTCATCAAAGGTCGTCATCATTCCTCCCCATATTGCCCAAAAAAGCAATAAAACTCTCTGGCTCCCTAACTTAATTAACTTTCCAACTCTCCGAAACTGTGCTGCTGTGCTGTGTGTACTTGTGACAAAGGAGGGAATTTCAGAAAAACCACAAAGTGGGGAGTAGGAGGCGAGCCTCTGCGAAACCACCACCTTTATCCAACTCAATTTCACATTCAATGGAATGGATATATATATCCGTTGTAATTAGTGAAAAATGGGAGGTTTGGTTTTACTGGGTAATCTACAATGGAATTTTTGTTACCAAGTTTTGGAGTACGGAGGAGGAGAATGCTCTACATACCTCTGTGGGCGGCGAAATTGTTGTAATTTGAGCAGCTGAATCACGTCGACCAAGTCGAGCTCGGAGAATTTCCTCTTGCTCTTGTTCCCTACAAAAAAAAAAAAACAATTAAAATTGAACAACATTTTTTTCTAAAAATTATTATTAAATATGGATCATTTTGTTTTGTAACAGCATTGCCATTATTACCATAATATTTTAAAGCACATCATACATAGTTGTTCATGCGACGCCGATAAATATTGGAATATTATATATGTAATGGAATTATATGATACACACGTTCGACATATATATTCCCTGTTAGTTACCCATCTACACATGCCAGGAACACAGATTTCAACACTACTTTTTTTTTCTCTCCATTGAACCATACATATAACTTTTTATCCCATGCAGTGTGTGTATTCGGCTGCGTCACGCGAGGAAACGACGACTCTCATGAAAGTTGGATTAACTTGTTGCTACTCTCTCTCTCTCTCTCTCTCTCTCTCTCTCTCTCTCTCTCTCGCTTCCCCAATTTTCTCCAGCTCACAGAAAACTCCCTTTGTGCTCCAGCAGCAGCTTACCCGCTTTCCCTTTTCCACTTTTCCGTTCCTTTCCTTCCAATAAGATGGCAAGGTTTCCAACAAAATTAAACGATGTTGGAAAGGACTACACAACACAACTCAATGCAACTCAACCGTCTTTTGCTTTATCGACTTTTTGTTGTTGCTGATAAAGAAAATAGCAAATCCATGTTTTTTCCATCAATATCCAGTTTGATTCTGACTAAAATAAATTTTTCTTTAAAAAAAAGGTGTGTTATGTTATATATGACACACACTCCATTATTTCATTTGCATGACAGAACTAGCCCAAAACGGAATGACTTGGAAATTCGGAGGAGTATATGAATTTCTTGGAACTTTCCCTGATGGAAGTCTGGCGTGTTTACATGATTACCATCCAATAACTTTTTTTTCGGTGGTATCGATCCAAAAAAATAATCCGGTTTGTTACGTAAGTAGCTTAGAATTAGCTGCTATATTTTGGCAGCCATCCAGAAAAAAAAATATTTCCGATCTCCATAAACCTTGCTTATACTTTCTCTTCAAAATGGGATGTGATAATCTGATGTGAAATTTAACACACGTTATACATATGATCCAGCAGCAGGATGGTGAGTCGGCAAAAAAAAAACTTTTTTGTCTGGATGTTCCCAAAAGTTTTGCCTGATATGGATCTCCCAGGGTTAAAACCTTTCAGTGCCAGTGTAATAATTAGAGACGGGGATGAAGATCTGATACAATTCCACTTTATCACGGCCCGAAAAAATCAATATAATTCCCTGTAGAGATTTCAGCAGGGTATGTAGATTGTATATATGGGAGGGAGTAATGGGAGAATGGATGGAGGAAAGAAAAAAACAAGGACTTGGAATATCCACTATCCACCCTGACGGTATCTCGATGAGTGTGCCACTTTTTTTTTTACATTGTTGCTAAATCCCATTAAATGTTTCCAAGTTGTCAATTGAGTTGCTCAAGACGAGTCACCTTGAGTGTTTGGATTGACGAGACGCAGACGGTGTGCACAAAAACACGAGAAAAATATTCCAACTTTGGAAATCCTCGTTTGTCAATCGCACACGGTAAAACATGGCTAAAGAGAGACACATCTTTCTGATGTTTCGTCTTTGATCATATATATATATATTGTGAGTAAAGTTTTGGTGACTGGAAATTGTGAGAAGTTGCGAGTCAACGAAAGATCGTTATCCCTAATTGGACGAAGAAGAAGCCTTGTAAAAATGGCTACCAAAAAAAATGTAATTACATAGCGGGACTGTTGTTTGTGTTCCATTTCCATCATCCTTAATTTTAGTGTTTCCCGACAACTTAATTGAAATTTGAACTCATCATGATGAGTCTCAAAACTTGGGAAAGAAGCGCCAGTTGACGTTTTTTTCGGGGGAACTTTAGCATAAATTAATTTCTTGCCAATCTTGTTTGATGTGGGAAACTACTAGAGGTAATTAAAACCGATTATGAGTTTACTTTTCTTCGGCCGGCAAAAAATCCGATTTTCCAACAAGTTGCAATAAAAAAAAATTTCATAGTTCGCGAATTTTGGTACAACGGATAATCTCGAAGGATGTTCTCGGAAAAGCGGGTTTGGACAATGGGAGAGAACCCATCGAACTTCTCTTTTGTGCTCGCTTCCCCGTACACCACCGTCTCCCGTTTAGGATTCCTTGAAGTAAATGAAGAATGACGGTCTTTTATAATGAACTCTTTTTTATTCCGTCAAAAAAAGGGGAATTAGGACACATCCCTTTTCTCCGAAATTTCCCTTTCATATAATGAGTGACGTTTATTGTGTGACGGAAATATGATTAGATTTAATATTTCAGCTAGGTACTCTTCTCGCTAAGAGCTCGACAGCTTTAATCTTTTCTTCTTTTAATATGAACATCCCAACACATTTTTCCTAAAAAAATGTAAATGCGAAGATATTTGAAATAAAAAAAGGAGAAAGATTGAACTCTGGGGAGGGGTCGTGTGGTAATGACATCTGGAAAATTAAAAATTTCCTCTGATTTCCCGTCAAAATTGCGTTATGTGTTTCTATCCTTACGTGGACTTCCAACGGGAAAAATACCTACGTTGTTGCTCACACAGCCAGTCTATACTTTTCAGCACCAGAGTGAGTGAGTCTAAACTAAAAAATAATATGTGTGTGCTTGTGCTTGGAAGTTTGGAAAGCTGGAAAGTCTCCTCGCCACAAACGACGTGCCTAGCTGGAACATCGTCGAACGAAAATCTAGTTTAGGAGAGAGATGATGGAACTCAAAGTGATGGGCAACCAGTCAGGTAGGTATACAGCAGCATGAGGATATCATCACATAAAAAGTTACGTCGTGTAATGCGAGACTATATGGAGCCTAATATGATACTGCATGTTTTCCTCCTTGTTTCCCCTCCACAATTTAATTATGTCACCTTAAAATCCAGAGAGCTAATCCAATGTGTCTCGGGTTTATTTTCTACTTTGTTATACACTGATGCAATGAAGACGTGAATGATGGTGCAGCCGTCCGTTTTGGTAATATGACGAGAATATTTGGTACGACACTTTGCCTGAGCCTAGCACATAATTTACCTCTTTGACTGAATACTATATGCCTATGCCATGTCGCTAGACCCTAGACCCACACGCCTGCAAATTGCCATATACCTATATATGGTGACGAGGCGAAAAAGGAAAACATTATTCACCATTTTTTTAATTATTCGTTCAACTTTACCAAATCAAGCACCGGTCTGGCGTCACCACAAAAGTGACCACTCTTCTTTCCGTAGACCGCCGTTCCGGGACAGGCGCTTCGTTTTCCTCGGGACTCAAAAATCGAGCCCCACATCCACACTGGAAACAATCCCATTTGCAGGAGGTCCAATCTCTCCTCGACGAATCCATCTTACCCAACCAACCTTTCTAAACCAAATATTTTTATATGCACTTTTGTATCTCTAAAATATTATATCAACACAAACTTTAGCCACTACTAGTCCGCTCAGGAAAAAGACTGAGACTCTCTGATTGTCTCCACCCGTGTCTTCCAGGAAGGACTCGCAAATATAATACCTTTTCCAGGATCAGAGCACGTTTTCAATTATAATATAATGCAGAAATCGATTTCAATTACATTTACAGTCATATCCTCCTCGCAGGGAGATAACCGTATTGTGTTGCACAGACAAAACCGCATACTCCCGTTTCCTGACAGTGTTCCTATTTATCAGCGACAAGATTGATATATGTGACCAAACCTCACAAACCCTGGGTGATACATTATATCAAACGGGAGAGCGCCGAGATTCCTCCCCAATGTAATACATATTCCTCAAATATGTAGATCTACAAAAAAAATCCTTTGAACCTGACTTCACACACAGAGATCCACCAAATTTCACAATTGCATCTCTGCAAATTTCCCTCAGTTGCGTTGCGGTTGACGAATCAAAGGCTCACACTTTTCAATCAGGCCAGAAAAAAAATTCCCAAGCAGAATGTAAAGGAGGAAAACCTATTTCCCCCTTTTCCGCCTAATTTCCTTCTCCAAAAAGATTTTTTGTTCCATACCTCCACCCCGGAAAGCCACAGGGGAACTAAAGCCTATTGTCTGCAATATCCCGGAAATCTTTACGTTTTCTGACAACCTGGGATGGTGTGTTCCACGCAAAAAAAAATATGTGAAACAGGAGCCAGCTTCAAAAATATAGATATTATATAGGTAGATAATACAATGTACGAAAAATTATTTTGGAAAAGTGCTCCTGATTAATGGAGAGCGTATCATTTTCTTATGGTCCCAGCCAACCCTTTTACAAAATTGAGGGTTCTAGGATGGAAATTTTTTTTGTGATGCTATTATTACGACAAATCTAATCACGGGAAAGGGAGTACATCAGTACATGATGTTCGCCTTACTTTAGCCGTACCTTTCCCTAATTTCATTTGATTTTCAACATGGTTCTCACAGCCATGACGTGCTTCGCCTTGGATCGAGCCGCCGATGTTTCGCTGGGACAAAATGTGATTTTCCTATATAGTGCACAAACTATGGATGGAAGTCGTCGTAATGAACAGAAAGGATACCTATATTTTCCTTGGAATCTATTGGAACATGGGAACCCGGCTAACTTAATTATAAGAAATGTATTCCAGTTGAATGTTTTGGAAATGCTTGGGGTAATTATATATCAAGATGGAAACATTACAAAATTATCTGCTGGGACGATTTTATCAGCTTCAAAACTGGAAGCAACCCACCACGACATGTAAATTATATATGTACTACTTAGCGCTGGTCCTACGAGAAATTTTTTTCAAATAGAAAAAAAATCTAGAATGGATGTATGATTACAATACAAAAAGATGGGCGATAAACTTACCGGACAAACTCATCAAATCCATTTCCACCTTTCCAAACGAGGCCAACTTGATGGGAGAGAATGGGCAGGTTGCACACGAAACAAATGGCTGTCATCGTTCTGCAAATATCACGTTAAACTCACATCAGTACAACAACAAATTGCAGCAGGTTTCTGTATGTTTCCTAAAGCATGTATGTATACACCTTCCTTATTCGTCCTAGCTGGAAAAGGGGTCATTTCTTTTAGAGTAATTTATCATTCAATTTCGGAGCGAAAGTGGGGAAAGGCGTAATCTATTTAAGGAACTGGAGAAAGCATCCCATTTTTTCGGGGAACATTATCAATTATAATTAAAATGTGAGAGTGAATGAGAGAGAAAGGAAGAGCGAAAGCGTTGGAAGAAATTGGAGAAAAAGGGAAATAGAAAACTCATCTACGTGCACTACTCCCTCCCGCTACCTGTGTGTAACTTGATTACAAAGCAAAAATTCTCTACATGTACTTTTTGTCCAGTCTCATTAGTTATGCTAGCTTTCATCAAAAGATAATAATGAAGGGGAAAATGAATAAAGCTTTGTTTTTAGGAGGAAAAAAAATCATCGACAAAAAATAAACAAATTCTGCACAAACGGTGACTCACTCGCTCATTGTGACTGCGACGGGAAAGAAACAAAATTAGGAAGGAATAAGTTCATGATGATGATGATATGATTTTCCTTCAAAATAATTCGGCAATTTTTTAAAATGAATATTTTCAAAAGTTGAAAATCACAAAACAGAATTTTTTTTGTACACAGTTTAAAAAACAAATCCACAAAATATCTTTTTTTTTCTTCTTCTCAGGATCCCCAACTCAAAATCTAAAAATTTCCAGCGTATGCATTTTATGCACTCTGACCTTGCTTTCCCGATCCGCTAATAGACAGACAGAGCACTCTCAATACTGCACACACACTTAATATCCTCCTCTCCACTTGCCAACTTGTCCAGTGAAACCGAAGTGGGGAAATGAGCGTAAAAGGCAGACACTACGAGCCTTTTGGAAAAAGCCGGAGACTGGAAGCTGCATCTCGGAAACTCCAACTCCCTCCTTTTATTCCCAACGATTTTTTTATCTCTCACTTCTCATCATCACCGTCGTGTATTTAACTAGAGTAGCTCCCACACGCACATTTCCACCCTTGGATAAAAAATGGATAGGAACGTTGCACACACAAACCTTTCCGGAGGGACGTTAAATTTTTTTTTGCATTCTATCTTGCACTCAAAATGGAATAATCTTTAGGGAAAATGTGAACTCGGTGTGTGGCAGCAGCAGCACAGTTTTTTTTCTGGCTCCCTTCTTGCTCTCCCCACCAGTGGAAAGTGAGGAGGAATAAAAGCAGCTGGTTTGCCATCTCCTCTCAGTCACAGGCTCAGTGGGAAAGTAAGGGAACGTGAGAGTGGAGCCAGGATATTCTACCAAAAACCGCCGTGACTATACCCGTTTTTTTTTTCTTTCTCTCTCTCTCTCTCTATCTCCCTCTCCCTCTCTCCAAAAGTAGGTACTTATACATCCGTGGCTGTGCAGATGAAAAGATGACAGGATTCAGCATACCATCATGGTTGTCGTCGCTGCCCTAGTTTACTTTTAAAAAATTCTCAAGACCAGAAGAACCAAGTCGTTATTGCTATTCCGAATCTAACTGAAAAGAGCAACAAGCTACTGTTTCCTCCAGATTTTCATCTAAAGTTTTTTTCTTCTCTGAAGAGAAACTCTTCGTCGAGTTGGTGGAACCAGGGAAAAAGTTTTGAAGAAGCTAACAAGGGGACACGGTTATGGAACATCGACAGTTAGTTTATGATTTTTTTTGAGTATGTAATGGATTCACTCGTTTTTTGTGAGAGGAAAAATAAACGTGGATTTTTTAGCCTGGGGAGACAGAGAAACTGACTTTCTTATTTCCTCTCTCTCTCTCTCTCTTTGTATACATGAGAAAAATAACATTTTTTTTTAAAAAAAGGGAAACTAGCATGTATTGCGAGGCTAACGTCCCAACTTTGAGATGTAAATAGAGAAAAAGGCTGCAAATGAGCAGGGGGAAGTCAACTTGAAACAATTATTGTTTCCAGGCATATAAACCAACTTTTTTGTATAGAATAACGGGCTCTCTGAGTGAGTTTAGACCAAAATGGAACTTTCTCAATGGAAACTGCCACAGGAAAAGTTTGTGCAGTCAGCCCGTCCTTAAAGGCGCATTACTAAAACGGCGAGTTGAAGAGTTCCATAAGAAAACCGCTAAAAACTCGAGGCAATACAGAATTATATACCTACATAAAAAGGCTCCCATTTTGGGCCCACCTCAGAACAACAATGCGTTTAACAGAGCGCAACAAGAAAATATAACGTATTCAATTCAAACCTCTATTCAAATCCGAAATCCCGTTCCAGTTTGGGAATGCGTTATATCTAAAAAAAAAAATAGCAGAGGGGGAAAGCCTTGTACACGTTCCGAGCCACACCGAAGAAAAGCAACAAAGTTATGCTGATCACGTTAGACGGTTTCATATGAAAATGATGATTCCTAAGTTGTTTTTTAAAAAGGAGTTGACTCCAGCAAAAAATGTGGAGAAAACAAAACAGCGGCGGCTTCCAGTTTATTTTCCGGGTTGCGTGGATAAGGGAGGAAGAAGAAGAAGAAGAAAAAAAAAATTGGAAAAGCGGAAAATTGGGAAAGGGGGAAAGCTCGCCCAGTGGAATAACCACTGGACGTGTGAGATGTGACGCGAGTTCGGTCAAGTTCATACTGTCCAGCTAGAGAAAGCTGAGGAGAAAGCGAGCCACTTCACACGTTCGGGAGAAAATCCTCGAGGTAAAACAAGTTGAAAAAGTTGGCACGTCGTCCCTGGCTCGATTTCAAACGGAACGTGTGAACTGTTTAAAGGGGTAATTTCACTTGAGAAAAATTGCTCTATACTTACTCTATATATATATTTACCCCCGAAATCTTCCGAGGAAAGTTGTGGGGATTACCCCAATCCGAGGAGGAGCATTTTGACCTGAGCACTACTGCTGAAATCGACCAAGTCAGCCCAAAAATATAGGGAGATTGGGTAAAAATAAAAATAAAAGTTGGAGCAAAGCTTTTCTAGGATTGACCCTGAAGTGGATAAAAAAAAAGTTCTGGAAAGGGATATTCAGGATATTCTCGATCATTGGGTCGTGGGCAAATAAAATATTCGAGGAAAAAGGTTTACCTTGCATTTTGAGCAAGCACATAACCCAAAGGGAAAGGGTAAGATGTCAAACATCAAGTTTTATAATATATATTGGAGGGGCATGTGAGTTGGGAAAAAACCGTGCTATTTTTATGTTGAAGAAGGATATACGTTCCAAACTTTTCTCCCCATCGTCCTGACCCCCTAAAATCGGAGTGGATTGTGGACAACTTGTCAAATCAAAGTCGGAAAGAGTTCACTTCACTCCAATTTGATTTCAGTCATCCATGAAGCAATAACCATTTCACACAACGACTGCAAATGAAGCGTGGCCCGGGATGGCTTTGATGTGTCGTAAAAACAACCTCAGCCTCTGATGAATTGCGAAATAATCTCCGAAAAAGGAGATTTTCTACAAAAAAAAAGCCCTTTTCCCTCTCACCGGCCATCCCTTTTTCGACATTATCTCCGAGTAATTTCCCGTCTGAAATGAATTCGAAATTTGATATTCCTCCGTGGAGGGAAATAGCTTTAGAGGGATGGGATCCATCAAAGGGACACGACTTTTGTTTATACAGTTTTTGGTTGGATTCGAATTAAAACTGGAATTGATTTTGGAGGATTCACTACACATGCGATGATGATGCTGCATGGATGTGGGGCTATGTGAAAATCCTTCCGTTTACTCCAAAATCCCATATATACCATTCTTCTTGAGAGGAATTAAATTAGAACGCAGCAGAGTAAAATACGAGGCTTGTCAAGTTTCGTTTCATATAAGGCGTTTATGAACGCTCCCCGAGTTCCAAATGAGGGCCTTCTTGATCTAATATTTTTCCCACAGTCCCATTTCATTTTTCCTTGAGAATCCCTGTAATCCAGAGGCACACAAGTGTACACAAAAATATACACATCTCGTCTTCTCTGGACTATTGGAATGCTCCAGAGCCCATCCATATCCATCCGACTTCTTTTTTGAGGATGCAAGACGGAAAATGTTTGTCTTGACGAAAAACAGGGAAAAGACGGGAACATCGCGGAGCTCCTGGTTTTGAGAGCACCAGCTGTTCCTCTTGATTCAAGAACAAGGTAAATAACCCGAAGACATTTAAATTAAATAAGGAATGAGAAAAGCATTTATAACGGGTATACCTCGCCTGCCTGCCTCTAGTACCCACATTACATGAGAACCTAGTAGGACTTTTAAAAAAAATCTCGAGCTTTTCCCCTCTGCTTGCTCGTTGGCTGGCTGAACAAGCCAGAGCGATGCAGAATGGGAGAATGGTGTCCCATTATTATCATTATTATTTTGATGTGTATATGATTTGGATGCTTCAAAAATACTCTTTTGTGGACGCATTCCCAGTTTTGTGGGATTGTCAAACATTTTCCAAGCTGGAAAGGAATGTACAAGGGCTCTTGTCCCCAAGTCGAGAAAATATCTTATTATTGTCGAGATGCTCAAAAAGAATTGTGAACTTTTCAGGGGAAAGTGGTGGTGACTCGCTCGTCTCATCGTGTGGTGAGATTCAAAATGGTTTCCGGTTTTCTTCGGTGAGTAAACGAGCTCATTCATCGGTCGTTTTTTGAACTGAAAAAAAAATATTGTTGACACCTATTCGAAGTAGGGTCTATGGCTGTTTTGTCGGGAATCGATCGAAAGATGAATCTTGTCCTAGATCAGACGACATGTCATTGCCATCAAAAGCAGTTGAGTGAAATCCTGTCGGGGCGCCTTTTTGGCGACACCGGGAGGGCAACAGACAGTCGTCAGTCCTATAGAGTTTTGCCAAACGCCAACAGCTCGTCCCCTGCAATTTGTCCTTGTCACAAGAACATCCCATGTTTTGCAAATTTTGTCTTTTCTCCCTGTTGCAAACTCGCGCTGATCCTTTTAAACTAAATTAAGACTTTCCCCCTCCCTTCTGACAATGCTCTTCATAAATCGAGTGAAAACCTTTTGGTTTTCCCCAACTGTTGCTTTGTATCCCCTATAGCCGCCCTCCCTCCCTCTCGCTCCCTCCAATATAGTTTACTCCAAAAAGATTGGTTTTGGTGATTCCCTTTTATTGCCACTCAACTCCTCACGTTTTTCCCAAGTTTCCGAGTAGATTACCCCGTCAAATGAAATTCCTTTTTTGGGGGAACCTCACGTACCACCACCGCCGAGCAGCTCTTGTTTGCTTCCAGCATCAACTCGTACAAAACAACAGCTGGACGGGTAGCGAAAATTTGTCCTGTGCTGCTTGCCGATCCCCTAAAATGTCCATTTGTATCCACATGCTACACAATTCGGGAAATAAAAGCAGATTTTGTCTTCTATCTCCTGTCATCTTGATAACTGTATAAAAAAAGTACTTGGTCGTGTATGCCCACTGAGGCAGAAAAGCCAAGTTAAACATTCCATGCCGGAGTGGTGGCGGCGGCGGTGGTGGTGGTGGTAGTAGTAGCAGTAAGATGGAAGATAAGATGGAAAACACTCAACATTTTTCCTCCACATCCACTCCCGTCGTATAGGTAAACACCGCGGCGCACCGTTTCTTCTACCTTGGTTATTCTCCTCATGATGTGTGTAGAAAAGCGAGAAATCGGATATCCATGTTCTCCACTTGAGTGATTTTATTACAGACACCAGCCAGCCTAGGATGGTGGTTACAAGGGTACAACAAGCTTGCTAACAACGTTGTAATTCCTTTCCAGAAAAGCGGGATGTTCTGTGTGGTCTACATCTCCGTATTTATATTATAAACCTTTCAATACCAGCATGGGATGGATGGTGGGGGAAACCACGGGATTTGAATGGGGAATGATTAGAGAGAGAGAGAGAGAGAGGAACTAAAATTTCCACCCACTTGATCAACATTTTCTTTTTTCTAATTTCCACGGATTACAGGCTCCTTTTCAGTTTTTAATCTCCGTCCCCATCGCCAAGCCCGGATGTTTGGTAATTCGATCAAAAATGGAATTTCCCCGGAATCTCTAATGGAATTAGCAAAATCGGGGAGCCGTGTGCCTGGTCATTGTGCTCCAATACGTATGTTTTAATATGTATGTATAGTATACTCCATTTCGCGAAAGAAACAATGGACTAGTCGTGGCTTCATATACGGTTCCCATTCAATTTCCAGTGTTTACTATTTCGTTACGGTGGTATATCACAGGCTTTTTATTATTGTAGTCCAATAGGACCGAGAAGAGGAACTCAATCAGCGTAATTGCAACCTATTCTGATGGAAACACGAGCTTTTTTTTCTCTTTGGCTGATGATGTGTGAAAGTGTTTACCGTTCTGTCACATTCTATCCGATCAGGGGGGAAAAACAGGGATATATCGGTGCCCATTTATTTTCCATCCAGCGTCTACGTATACCCTACCCTCGACAAAAAATTTTTCGTTCGAAAATAATAGTATCCTTTGGGACAATAGTGTGTAAAAGCGGAAAAAAGTCGGATTTAATCTGACAAGATAATTCCACTGACAGCTTTTTGGAAACTGGTTGGAAATGATGGTTGGGTGAGCTTAACTTTGACTTTGTATTTTGGAAAAAACGGGTTTCCTAAAGCTGAAAAAACATTTTTTTTCTGTGCACAAAGTCGGCAGGAGTGAACCCACGGCGAAACTACACAATTCGCTAGAAATAACACAAGTTGTGCATTAAGCCATGCCGTGAGCAAAAAATTCTTTGCCATATGCACAGTGCCAGCCGAGGAGCGGAGCAGAGCAGCAGAGCACCACACACATTCCAAAATGTTTGAGCTGAGTGTTTTTCGGGGATACATATATACCTACCTAGGTAGACTGAGGGGGTTTTGTTCTTAATTGCCCTTTTGTCATTGACCCGTTTTGTGCTGGTGGTGGATGGGCATATGCCCACTTTGATTTTGCACATATTAAAAATACTATATTAGCTCTCGGGAGGAAATGAAGGGAGATTTTCAATTTCGACGAAAACTCCAAATATCCCGACCCAACCTTGTTGCTCAGTCACTCAGCATTAATTAACTTCCCAAAGGAAACGACAGTCATGATGAACATGGTGATGGGAACACCGCACACACATCAGATAGTCGCTCCGCTCGTATTGTCGCCGAATCAACATGTGCCAATAGAGGGGGAACCCGCTGGGAGCATAATAAATGAAGGTGGCTGAATGCTCAATGTGTACTGTACGCACATTTGGAAAATGAGATGTAGAAAAAAGCAGAATTTTTTTGTGTTGGTGGAACGTATTCCAGGGGTTTTATGCTGATTAGTCTGCACTCCCAACAAGAAATACAAAATGGACCAAAAAATAGCGAATTGGGTACATTGGACATATTTTCGGGTGCAATTCTTACAGTTTTGCATATTCCAAAAGGAGAGAAAAAAATGTAATCAGAAAGGTCTCTCGGGCTGGGTGTGTGTGTGTGTGTGTCTGAGTGAGTGTGTCGAGACGGAAGTCGTGCCCGGGTTGGGAATGAGACCAAGGGGAATGATTTCGTGAAAATAGGATGAACACACAACGGCTCTTGACGACAATCGTTCACAAAATCTACATTGAATACATTCTCACTGTTCCCAGTTGGAGAATTGAATCCAAAAGTTGGACAAGATTTTGCCGTGAATTGAATAAAATGGGGCTTGAGTGCAGATTACATTTTTTGCATAAATAACACTTGAATGGTTTGTGATTTTGGGGGTTATCCCGGAAGTCCAACCAAAGTCTACAAGGAAAATTGAAGTTTATCATTTCCAGAAAGTTGAGGATACCCGAGTTGGAGATATTTAATATAAAAAAATAGATTCCGATTTTGCAACATTTTGTCCGGAACGAGCCCATTCCCAAGAATATTATATATGTTCTGTCGTAACAATTTCCGGTCTTGGCTTCCTCTCACTACGTGTGTACACACTTTGCAAGAGGAAAATTTTTATTGCGTCATAAAAGCCATCCCGCACACTGGGATTCAACATGACATTACATGCGACACATTTTCAAAAAAAAAAGTCACCTTTTTTAGTTTTTTTTTAGTTTTTCTTCGATTTTTCTCTGGAAAGGTAAAAGTGAAACTTTTTAATCTTTGAAAAATATTCTAGAGAATCCATGTGACAGGGATACCTTGTAATAAACTTTGGCGTGATGCACACTTTTCTAAAAAAAAATTTATGACCATCATATAAAATCCTACCAAAATTATATAGGACATTATTCATCCAGTCATCCCGAGTGTAGACTACTGAAGCCTGCACAATTTCTCATTTTAATACTTTCCATTCTCCGGATCACTCCCATCCTCCACGGTGGTGGTGCATATATACGTGCCAGACTTCTAAAGAAATATGAAGAGTCATCAAAGGACGGAGAGAACAATAACCGCAGTATTACAAAAGCCGTATAAAAATATCCAGGCAGACTCGCTATCGCATCTCGTAGAAAAGCTGAACCTCTCTATGAATGTGTATAAAGTTGGCGAGAGAAAAAAAATTATCAAAGACAATTTTGCAAACCAATCGACCCATCCATCTCATCCTGATTCTGAGACGAGACGGGAAGGAAACTGAGCAATTTTGATTTTCAATTGTATATTCCATTCTCATAATATTAATAAGCTATACCCTTTGTCATGCACATCTTTTGCCTCTCTCAAGAAAGTCATTTGGCTGAACAACCTCTTCTTCTGACTTTCCAGAAATCATAATCATCCTCGTAAAAAAGGCATTATCGCCGGCCCCGCCGCCGTGTCTAATGTATACGCATCCTTTGAAAAGGAGAATCCGTAGAAAAACTACTACATACTCCCTTTCTCAAAGTGCGTATCCTCCAGACGAGTCGTTGCGAAGTTACATGGGATTGGTGGTGAGAGCTACGTGAGCAGAATGGATTTTTTTTTTCACAAAGAATATCACCGTCAAAATTGTGTTCCAGGAAAAGGAAGATGAATGGTGAATTGTGGGAAGTTGAAGTGGAAATGATCACCGGGAGGATGGAACGGGGCACATGGACACGGTTAGAAAAATAAACCGCAAGATAAAAAAAAGTGATGATGAGCAGGGGATATAATATAGGTAGATAGGTAGGTATAATACTACTGCTGTGTGTATACTAAGGTTTCCAAGTTTTTTTTTGGATGCATTAAATGCGAATAGCTCTCCAGAGAATGGGATGTCATGTAAAGGGATATAAAAAAGTTTTGGGTTTTTTGTAGAAGAATGAATGAATGTAGTTTTTGAGGAGTGAAATGAGGAGAGGAAATAGGTGACATTAAAAGTCTTTTAATTTACGGGAGTATTATTATTGCACTGGGATTTCAACCAGGAGCATCCGTTTAATTATGCAAATGAAGAGGTAAAATCCAAAGTTGGGGAGGATATTTTGGCGACAATGTGACAAAAGGACATTGAATTTGACAGGGAACGAACCAAACGAAAGGTCACGACGACATGCCGTTATGTGTTTGAGATTCGGATTCCAAGAGGAATTCAATAGGGCCACTCTACATATTTTTTTAAAAAATATGGAGAAAATCTGCGTTTTGCACGTGTTTCCGGAGATTTTGGAGGACGTACGCTACGTGGAGGGAGACGACACACACACGCCCTATATGGAATTTTTGTCCTCTGACTGAAAAACATGGAGAGAAGCACGCACCGAAAATATTTGGAATTCACCTTTTGTACTTGCACACTATAATATTGTACGCGTTGTGTGTAAAAAGTGGAGCGAGAGGTAAGGACCCTCGATGACATCGATGGGACTCCATTACTTCCATTTTACTCCACTTTCGCAATTATTAGGAGAGTCCCATTCATTTATTACGACGATGCGATGTTCTAAAAGTTGGGAAATGTTTAGCAAAGTGGAGAATTCGTGGAGAGGTTTGGAACGCGGATCTGTTACAGTTTTTAGCGTAACGAGCCAGTTCTCAGAGCTCTCTTGAAAATATCGGTTGCGTAATGCGTAATAAAATGAAACCAAGAAAGATTCTATACTGTTTTCATGCCTTCATCACATTTCCTCATCACAATATGCGCTATATCATAATATATCCTACTTTACGAAATACTACTACATAATATACAGTTGTGTTGTAATATAAAAGCAACCAGACCAGAGACTCCTTATTATAACCCAACTAGTAGCTACTAATACATAATATTTTAAAAAATTAGAAGAGCTTCAAAATATCTCACAATCCCCCCCCCCCCAAATATTGTTAATTACTGAACCTAAAGTCAAACTTTATAGTTTTACTAGAAAGATTTAGTGATATACTGTTACGCTCCTCCCCCCCCCCAAAAATATTCCAGTTCCTGGAATATCAAGAGACTGGCTTCGTTCCAGTGACTTCCAGAGATGCTAGCATCCTAGCAGAATTTACCGAGAGAGCCAGTGTGTGCAGCTGCACTCTCGCAACTTCATGAGATTCGTGAGATACGAGAGAAAATTAATTGATTCAGTGAAAAGACTTTTCTCCTTTTATACTCACTCACGCATTGGATACTATTGGAAATTTCCAAGTGGGAGCATTTCTTGCAACTGTAAATATGTTGTGGACACTAGACTTTATGAAATATTCAATCTTATCAGTTTCCCATGGAATGTAATAAAACACTACTAGCATTCCGTGGAAGAGATGCGCGGTGTTTATCTGAAAATGATGTTCCATCACATCGTTCATGTTTTTCATGGTGGCTCGCTGGCTTCCAACCACCGAAAGGTTCATATTTCAGGCGGAAATAGAGAGACATGCTCCAGAATTCCACCAACAAAACTAACAAGAAAGTAGTAGTAGTGTGTCCATTTTCTCCGGACAAATATCACAACAGACATATTAAATGGTTTTTTTTTCACAGAACTCAATCGAAAACATTTTGAGCACTGATAATGTCATCGTGTGTGGTTTCAAGAAGGTCTCTAAAACATATTGGTCTGTCAATGCACTTAGCGAGTTGAAATGTCGGGTGTAATCAGACTCGCTATATAGCTAAAATGTTTTACGACGAAATCGATTTTCGGGGAACAATGGTCAACCCTGTCACGGGGTACATATGTCACGAAATGGAAACACCCTCCACTCCACTCCACACACATTTCACCAAACAATTTTCTCTAATGGCCCAGCCAGGTTTGTCGGAGAGGACAAAAAGTATTCGGAAGATTGAAAACCTCTCTCTCTCCCCGTGAATCTCCGCTCCATTTTTAGAGGCAATCCCAAAAAATAATAACTTTCAAGTTGTGTAATTCCGCCGAACCTGGACATCTAAATCTTCATCTTATTTCCAAAAGGAAAATCTGCTTATCCCGTATCTTTTTTTAGACAAACATGGTCTGGGTAACCGATACGAGATAGGCTGGGATGAAAAGGCAAAAAAGAAAGAAAAAAAGTACATGTATACCTACCTATAACGGTCTGGCAGCACTCCCGTCTTCCATAATATTTGTAAATTGCACGGTTCAAGCCTATTACGCTTCGTGCTCTGGACGGCTTGTTCAGGATGACAGATGAGAAAATCCGTATCGATCCACCCGTTTTCTCAGACCTGCTGCTCAGCTGCAGTCGTTTTTATAGGATCAACTCTACACGTATATTTTACGACAAGGAAAACTCTTTTTGCTCTTCCTCCCCAAGCAGCAGGTAGGATTACAACCGCTTGTGTACACAACAACCTACTACAACAACGGGATATTTTACGCTGGAAAACATGCAAACTGTATCCTTTAAAATGATGAAGGAGACCACCAGCTTGAACCACAAAATACTCTAGGCTTTTTTTACCGGGGTTTATAGGCATCACACATCTTGATAAAATATACACAACTTTTGTCGTGGGTCCGCGTCACGTAGACAGAGACGAGTTGTTTTTGAAACTTTTTTTTCTTTGCGGAAAAGTTATCATTTTATGGGGGACGGGAAAGTTTTAATTGTTGGTAAGTTCTAAAAGCTGGGAAGAACAACATGCTTTCCCATGTTCCAAAACTTGTGGTTGTGGTTTGTCCTGATAAAAATTATTATTATTGTGCATATGGCCACTCCATAAAAGAAGCACCCACGCCCACATTTTTCCTTTTGGGTTGAGTAAACTGGATAGGGATGAATTTGACAAGATTGTGGAGTAAAAGTGTAGCGTGGTCCTTAAAAAAGAGGAACATGGTGCGGAGGTTGTGGAGGAGGAGGTTTTGTTTTCATTCACTTCATTCTTTTAGGTTTCATTCATGGTCTGATAAAAAATGGTTCATTCATGATGATGATGATGGAAGGATTGCGTGCGTGGGAGGAGGAAATAAATATAGCGCCTCGCCATTTTTTCTGGATGCATTTGGAAAACCTTTTTTGTTTGACCAAGATTTTCCAGTCAATTCTAAAAAGTCCCACGGAGACTTCCATTTTTGGAAGGAACCGCTCAAACCCCGAATCCACAGGTTGGCATCCCAGCCAGCAGGCCCAAAAATATAATCGTTTTCCATACCACCTTTCTGCTCCTGGTTGAGCAGGTGAAAGGAGCGCATCAACCTCCGAAATGACATCTCACCTGAACTCGGAGCTCATCTTGGGTTTCGCTTTAGGCCTTGGTGGCTAGATGGCTGTGACATTTTCTCCACCTCGCTACGCTCCGGCCAACAGGTATTTTCCGTAAAACCACTTCGTTAAACTAATCCGAGTGCCTTTTACTTTGCCCAATTTTCATCCTGCTTTTTCACCTCTCCCCAGGGAATTTCCTCATTTCATTAGACCCCCTTTGAACATGAGAGCCCACTTTGTTGTTGGGATAGGATGGAATGAAGAGGAGAAAATCGTCTTTAAAATGTTTACTCATTTTTTATTTTTTTTTAAAAAGGAAATCTCAATACCTCCTTCACATCCTTCTAAAATGTTAATCTTTCGGAAAAATATATAGGACCACCCACTCTTTGTTTTTATCATCATCTCACCTCCCTGTGTACAGCGGGGTGTGGAAGTGTTCTAAAAATGATGTCATCATATCCTGTTGATTTAACTACGGGAAAAAAAACATTTTGCCGTTTTTACTTCCGAGAAAAAAGTCTATTATGACTTTTATCGCATTATTACTTTGTCACATATGGAGCCACTGAGCTCTATTCAAGTCACATCATCTTTTTCCATCTGGTTACACTCCACGAGTAGTGAATGGAGGAAAATATCATTAACAAAAAAAAGTTTTTCTATGGACCGTCTACTAGTCGATGTTTCCATCTCTCCAGTTTTCTCAATGGATCATTATATTGTGAAGCGGAGAATGGTCGAAAATAAAGTGACGTCCCAAGGACGTGGAAAATATGTTCCATTATGTGCCTCTGGAAAAGGTACATAAATATATCTCGAGAATTCAATGGACCCGACTTTTAGTTGAAGTCGTGACATTTTCATTCTTATATTTTCGGAGAAAGGACTTGCCATTCTCTTCAATATGAACCCGGTAACAATACAAAATACAATCCAGAATTTTTTCTCTCTCCAAATTTTTATAGACAATCAAACTTTCTTAAACTGTTTCAAGGAGTCTCCACAAGAAATAAATAAACTTCCTTTTTGTTCCTTTTAGCTCTCCAGTAATCCCATCAATCCAAAAAAAAATATATAGAGAGTATCTACTCCGTTTGTTTGCTGGATGGAACAACTCTGGGATGTTCCATGTTGGAATATACCAGTTGCGCTTTCCCGTTTCGGGAAGGAAACCAAGCACAAAAAATCCGTCATGCTTACATCTTTTTCCCCATTTGTCTACCTTGTATTGACTCAAAGGTTGGCGGAGGTTGCACGGTTCGTAAAATGGAGACATCATCTTGTTTGCAACCTCGCTGTCATGGCCCATCACGACAAGTTGGTTCCAGGTTGAAAATAGGATGACCCACGTCGACAAAAAGGAATCACAAAAGAGCTCTAAAAATATATTATTAGCCCGAAAAATTGAAAATGTTGGTAGAATAAAGGACTTTTGGAAAAAGGACACCCGTCCACATTGTGTGTGGAGTACCTTGAAAGGAGATTTTTGTCTGGGAAGAAATAGAAAAGCTGAAAATCAATACCTCTCTTTCAGATTGAATGTCACCAGTTAAGCTTGTACCTACCTACTCGGGGAAATGATATGGATCCAGTTTTATGCATAAAAAAATCTTGCTTCCCTCAAACCACCGAGTTTTCCCTCAGACACTATCGGAATGTGATAAAGTTGTAGCAATTTCACAGCAGAGTCGCAGAATGAGAGCACAGCACAGAATGTTAACCAGATTACGCTAGAAAAAGTGTACAACATGTTCACCTGGATGGAGATGAGTCAAGCGGAGGAATATAATGATGACGACGGTGGAAACAGAGAGGTGGGGTGTCTCAAGGTAATCGATAACATCCACTTTCACTTAATGTTTCATGCCAATTTAAACTCGTATTTACATTGTGCCCCGCACTCTACACCGTTTTCCTTTTTAGGATATGCAGATCTGACTGAGGAACACAACACGGAGAGATTTTGGACTTGTGTCATATTTCCCATTAGGGAACACGGGAAATATAATGGCTTCCTTATTATGTCGTTTTGCCATCATATATTGTCTGTCTGTACATGGGAACAAGATTGATTTTTGGATGCGTATTGTGCTCTAGACCATACAGACACGGAGCTGGAATNGCTTCCTTATTATGTCGTTTTGCCATCATATATTGTCTGTCTGTACATGGGAACAAGATTGATTTTTGGATGCGTATTGTGCTCTAGACCATACAGACACGGAGCTGGAATATTTTTTTTGGACATATACAAATTACAATAAGTACTTCATGGGCTAGAGAGAGAGAGAGAGAGAGAGCCGTTCTGTTGGAAAATCCTTGGGACTGATTTGACTGGAAAAAATAACAAGCAAGTAAAATTATAATAATAATAATTTGTGTTGTCCAAGTAGTTAATTTAACCGTTTATCCCTTTGTTCCGTAAATAAAATTCGGCAGTGATTTCTCTGAAAAAAAGTAGTTTACCGTAAAAACAACATAAAACAATCGAGGGCATCCAAGTGGACATATTCCAAAAAGTAGGAAAATACATAGGTGTATCCTACCATTTCAAATATTTATAGATAGCTGGTTAGATCAACTCCCGTTTATTTCAATGAAATGAAGGGTAGCAGTAATAGGGAATGGAAGGGATAGCAAGTATAAAAATAGAAAACCACTTAAATTCCCAAGGAAAGCCTTGATTGAAACCTGACGGAATACGAAATCCGGGAAAGATGTGTATACTACTGTATACTACCTGGTTCGTTTCCTCGTCAAGAAGTTTCTCAACCGCAGAACAAGAGCACACCGTGAGACAATCAGTGTTCCCAGGAGGGAGACATGAGAACTTGAATACAAAAGGGAAACCTGTCCTCAAATTCTTCTAACATGCACCCACCACAAACAATCTACTTTTTCCCTGTATTTTATCCATGTTGTTGGTGTTGTGCAAGGGGAAATCCAAATTTTTTATTTATTACCATATACATACATGCCAGCCAACAACACAAGTTGGTTGTGACCAGAATATGCAAGTGAGAGGAGGATATATCGTTCCAGACGTCAAAGATGCAGTTTTTGCTGGAGGAAGAGGATTTTCTAGGAGCAGTCACACAATCTGTAACGGAAAGAATGCAATCCTCTTGGAAGCGGAAGCGACCAAAGAAGATCCCTGCTTTGCAGGGAGAGGGAGTCGCAGCTTTTTCCATGAACCTTTTCTGAAAGATGAAGCAACAGTTGCGCTTCTTCTGGAAAACTGGTAGACGCCAGACGCAGACTTTTTTCTGAACACGTGATAGAGTAAATAAGTGTCCTTCTTTTTAAATATTCTCGTGTCTTTACGAATTACTTATATTCGGTATTATTTCGAAAACGTTTCGAAGTCCTAAATCGAAACGTCCAAATACAGGACAAGTCCCTGAATCATGAGGGACACAAAACTTTTCTAATTTTATATTCCCTACTTTCTACCACTGACTTGGTTGGGTTTGGGCAAACATGCAGTAAATAGGTTACGATTTTATGGAACGACAATAATATTCGAATATACCAGAATGTTTCTGCATATCGTTGTATACAGTCTAGTTTATATTATTTCTATTTCAAAAGTATATTATAGTGTTATACCTACTTCAATCATATCATAGGCATCTTTCTCCTTCAATAACAGTTTTTACATTATAGAGACCGACATACGCGTCGACTTCATTTGACATTGCAAATCTAATTCAATATATTTTCCGAATCTTTCTTACCACACATTTTTTTCCTTTAGCATGTACGCCACCATATCTGTCTGCGTCCCACGCGAGCTGTCCTACCTACCTCAAAAAAGCCTTTTTCCCCACTGCAACTTTTCACAAGACCATGTACTCTAAATGTACTTCATGTGACAGAGATAGAAAACACGTCAATTTCCAACATGATTATCATCTTCCTTGAAATTCCAAATAGACAAAAACTTATTCATCCATTTTAGGATTCCACTTGTTTACAGTATTTTTTTTTCTTGTGGTTTCCTCACATGAACAGGCTGCTCGAGAGAGAGAGAGAGAGAGAGAGTTTCGCCCGTCGTCCCAGAAAAATGAAAATTATACGAAGGACACGAAAAATCCGTACAACTGCGCTTCGTGATGTTCACGGGAGCGTACATTTCAGATAAAAATTTGATCATTTGAGCTGTAATACTCTTTTCTAGTGCTTGTTGTGTAACAAACGACAAAAAATGAAAGGGAATTTTGTGGAGCACGAAAGGGGAATGATCAAAAGAGGGTCTGCTCTGCTCCCTCCCGTGATGTACTTCAATATGGAATCAAGTCAAGAATCGGAATGAAATTGCAAAAAAGTCGGCCTTTCTTCAAGTGTATACTTTCCCCGGTTAAATGGTTTATTATGGAAAAAATGAATATGTCGTTTTCGGGAAATGAGATTATTTGCATATGCTCTCAGGAAGACTGACAGGGTGGATGGAGTCACAAAACAAAACAAAAATCGATATTTCCAGAGGACTCCCTGACACAGGTGCACACACAAACTCAATATAATAATCAGAGAGCAAGGAATTTGGGAGAAATTATTTGGTAGATGAAGATAATGATGAGAGTATCAAAAAAGCGGAATACAGATAAAAATCGGGAAGCCAATCCAAGGTCTATTATGAAAATCGGATAATATTATAATTCTTAATGCCACCACCACGACGGTTTCAATGGGGAAAATCTCATTTTCATTTTTTACTCAAATTCCCTCATTGAATTCCGTGACAGATGGAGAAAATGAGGAGATACTCCGGAATAAGGATACTATATATGTCCCCCCCCTTTTCATCTTTGTTGGTCTTTGTGCTCACGGAGAAATTGAATGGGAAATCCGATGTCATATATTTGCGTAAAGGATTTGTATACGATTATAGATCATGATTTTCAATATAGCGCTACATATAAGTATTTTTCGGAAGATGTGGGAAACGTCGTTGCTGGTTCGAGAGAAAACACGGAGAAGGCGGACTACCACTACTACGTTACGTGGAAATTGGAGAAGACAAAATAAAAGAGAAAGAATATCGAGATTAGTCACTTTTTTCTCATAATTTCTACAGCGTGACATACATTTGGAGCGACAGCTCATTACTACACAGTCCGGAGGTGCATGTCACTTCCCACACGGTCACATCTTCTTTTTCGAGGAAAAGGAAAATTGCCGTGATTCCTTGGTGCTCAATGAGCCGTCCAGTTGTGAAACGTCGGGAAATTACAAGCAAAAGCAAGTTGGGCAAGCAAGTGTAGATATTTAGAAAATGTTCAGAAGAAATCATAATAATAATAAAATAAAATGGAAAGAGGGGTTTTGAAAGAGATAGAGATAGAGAAGAAAGAAGTAAAGTGAAGGCACTTGTGTGATTCTCACTGCAAAGAGTAGGTATGGGGATGACGGGATGTCCCTCCCCTTGTGAGATACCTCGGGTTGTATCCCCCGCCCATTCCATAGCCTCCTCCTTTCGACAACTGTGACAACCGACGAATCTCAGCTCGCGAAGGGCCTGGGCCGCCACTCTGAAAATAAAAGTGATCAAACACGGAAATTTATATATTTTAACCAAATTAACCACACACAAAAAAAATACCTTTTGCTTGAGCAAACTCATCCTCAGTGTGTTTTGGCATAATATGTCTAATAATAGCCAGCATATGATCATGGCAGCGGACTGAGAGGCTCGTCTGGAATGCGACGTGAGAAACAACAAAGGGCCGGAAATGAAAGTGAGAAGGGAGATACGGCAACTCGCGAATTTTATCAGCAGCGCATTCATTCATTCTCACCGAGAGCCGAAACCTCGAGAATGTTCCATTATAATATGAAAATGTCGTAGAAAAGGGTAACCTCCCTCCCTCCCATGTTGCCCATTCTCCATTTAATCTATCTGCAAACAGAGTCCTAATAAGCCTGGCAATAATGGGAAATGGTGTTCCACTTGGATTTTGAGAATGAATGAATGTTAGCCTAACAGCTTTACTTTTCCACCTAACAATAATAACAGTCATAAAGGCTCATTGTGGCCACTCTCTCCAAAAAGTTGGCTTGTTATGCTTTAGGGAAGCCGCGAAAACCCTGGGAATCCCGGAGAAAATCAGTATTATCCAATAAATGAGCTGGCTATATATGAACACGATGTAATCACAACAGCAGCAGCATAGAGCAGTATATATCCTGTATTTCCAGTTCTAACCGCTCATCTCCCCGCGTGCCCTTCCTCAAAGCTAATATTAACTCTGATATTTCAACAGAATAAAGATGCTAATGAGGATTTTATATACAGACACTTGGCGAAGTTTACTTTCTCAACTTTTTCCCATTTGTGCGCACCCAACCAAGTGGAAAGCCGAAAAAGTTCCGAGTGGTGGGATATAAATTTCAAGGGAAAATATGACGACGCGTCTGATTTGAAAGGTAAATCTAATCCCTAATTTTATGCTACATCATGAATGAGCCTGCCTTGCCTGCTCAACCCAAAACTTACGTTTCCAAGCAGCTTTCTCCTTTATCCTCTAATTAGAGCAAATCTATCAGAAAAGGTGTCGATTTGTTGGGGGCGGGGTTTGCAATAAAAAATGTATGCACGGCGTTATTTTTTTGCCAAATACCCCACCACGAAAAGCCTCCCTTGATGTGCCTACCTACCCCTTGCTGATGCGTGGCTTGTGTACTTTCCCATTTTTATTATTATCACTGTCTCTCCTCCACCTCCGGGTGGGTTACCCTCTCTCTGACAAAGAAATAACTCGGGAAAAGCCATTAGTGACAGTCAAGGTAGTAGAATATACAAGTTTTATGTACGATACATATCAGCCTATCAGTAAAGTGCACTCTTGTTTAGTTTCCTTCTCTGTTTACACAAAGCCATTTCTAAATTATGAAGAATACCGCATAACCTGGATTGGGAGCCGAGCCCCAGTTTATCATTCCAATTGAGCCAAATTGCAATTTACACAATTTACAATGAAATTGAAGAAGAAAATTTATTATGTAGTGTGCAACTTGTTTTATTATTATTTTTTACAAGGCAGCATGCAGGCAGGTATACCTATATACGTATATCGGTTGGAAGAGTCATTGGGTTTTACTGTAAAATGAACATGTTCTCTCTCGCTGTTCCGGGATGAGTGACGTGACGGGTGTTGTGTGTGCAAGCAAACGAAGAATGTCACACCTTTCCGCTTATGTCTGTAGTAATAACCATAATGGCGAATGTATGAGCAGGCCCTTGGCACTTTTTTCATGCGGTGGTATTCCTACCGGGAAAATGGCTCACTTAAAGGTAGAGTGTGGAGAAAACGCTCTTTTTTTCTTCCTAATGCGACACACAAATTACCTGAGTGCCGCGACGACGAGAGCAACTGGTAAAGTGTATCAAATCGATCTGCTTTTTTTTATTTCCTCAGGGAAAAAAATACAGCTATAAAATGGTCTCGGTGTACTTCACAGTCGGTGTACAAAACAGCCGTGCCGTAGTATTTTTTTAATGATGGTCTGACTGAAGACTAAAATTTTTAGGTTCAAGAATCCCGATAAATACAAAAGTAAACTAACTTTCTCAAAGGAGCCAGCAAGCACTCCGTAATCATTCCCAATCTCCCTTTTAAAGCTTAATATTTATTACACTCGGAGCTTTCGCTGTCCCCATATTTTCCCTCTTACAGTCTTTTTGTCTTTTCAGCCTGCGCGGAAAATGTAAGCAAAACGGGAAATGTTGAAAGTTGGCTTTACTGTGATCAAAGCAGAAAACGACCTCATTAACTGAACGAATTTAATCCTCTTTCTCTCCCCATATATATCCCTTTTGGTGTTCCCCGAGCAAAATCTTTTTCCTTCTGCTTTTCCAGGGGAGACAGGTGGGGATAATAAATGTGAGCAACACACTTGAGGGAGCTATTTCTTATGCAAATAAAATACACTGTTTCTCGTCCAGATGTAATAATATTTTGTGAGATTTTGAGAACCTCTCCTCAGAATAACATGGCAAAGATTATTATTATTATTTTTACCGAATTCAAAATTTTGGGCTTACCTCATGGTGGTCATAGTCAGTCCCTTTGTCGTGGACAGGCCCGGTGGCAACGGAGATCCGTCGACTGTTGTAGTTCATCCGGTCCCGAATGGATGGTCCTCGTTGCAGGGAGAAGGAAGGGATCTGCTGACTTGTTCGTCTATCCACGGTGGAAAATGTACTCTGAGACAGGATAAATTCAAAAATTGTTGGAAAAACTGAAAGAAAAAAATGTTTCCACTGAAATCTCTCACTTCTTTAAACTACATTGTCTCTATGTGTCTTGAGGGCACTCGAGAAAAAAATTATGGGAATTTTGACAAATTGTCAGTCATTCCCACCAACTTTCAGCTCATTTCAGTTCATTTTTTTTACAAAAATTATATTTCAGTGCTTTGTAAAATTGAGCTAGTTGAAAGCACCAGATGCTTAGTTTTTTTTGTTCCGCTGTCTGAAAGAAAAATAGTTTTAGTTTTTAAAAAAAAATATGCCACCCATGCATATCTGCACTTTCTCTTTGGAAACTGGGAAAGAATCCTTGCGAAACACACTCTCACTTGTTTTGTCACTTCCAGCTGTCTTCCTTGTCTTCGGGGTAATCATATATCCTGTCCAGCGTCAGACACCGAGCGAAACATGTTGCTTGGCCACTTTCCCAGGTAGAATGTACCAATAAGACTCACCACCGGGAACGGTAGTACAACCGTCCGCCATTCTCAACTACGAACTACCTCACACTCACTCACACTCCAGCCAGGGAAGAGAAAAAAAGCCCGTGTTCCCGAAAATATACATGCATCCAGCTGCCTCCTATTTTCGTATTCCACAGGTAAGAAATTTTCTTTTTTAGAAAAACATCCTTTTTAATATATATTTTTCATGCACCGTTTTCGCGTTGCTGTCAGGCCCGCTGCCACTTTCACTCTGCGGCTCTCCCCTTGTTTTCTGCATACAATGCGGTTTCCCTTAGCTTTTTCAATGGATGCGGATCACTGGTCCATATAAATACAGACACGCTATGCCTACAGAAAAAAACTAGCTCCGGAGAGACAGCCCATATACCATGTTTCCCGTTGCATATGTATGATCGTGTCGCAGAGAGTTGTACACTGTAGCTCCACAACACTCCCGCTCCCGTCGTTGTTCCTTGTCCTGAGTATGGAGGGGCTCTTATAAATTTTTGGGATCACGACAGTCCCAACTGGTTGATGATGATGATGACGTTTTACGTGAGCAAAAGTTCTCAATGTGGGGCTAGTGGAGGAGGAAAAGCAATCAAATTGGAAGTTAATGGACTGAATCAGGGAGAAAACTGTGTGTGTGTGGTGTTTTGGCTCTGATTCGGCTGTATTTTGTAGGCCAATTTTAGGTACGGGACAGAGAGTACACTACATATTTATTTCGTTGAAAAAAACTTACTTGCTTGTGCATTGAAGTTGAAAGGGAAAAGCTGCTTTGATGATAACTCCACAACTGCTCACTTTTCCCTGTCACATTCACCTTTTCCCCTTGTCACTCAGAAGGGCCCCGTTTACCATATATTTTACATAAAAAAAAGTATTTCAAAATGCGGAGATGAAAATGTGATATAGGGCTCTAACTTGCTTTAAAAACATTTCGTGCGTCACTCCGTTTCTAGTTATAATTTAACGATTATTTTGGAAAATCCTGTTTGCCCTCATTCAGCCAGGTTTCTGAATGGTTCTGGAAATGATTTTGTAGAAAATGATGGGCTGAATGAAACAGGTAGCTTTATATGAAGCACCGAAGAAAACTCAGAATCTTACAAAGTTACCGTAAAAACGTGAAGCCTCTGCTGCTCCACGTTTTATTCCTGGGGAAAATTAAATTTTCTGTGGCTTTTCCCTCATTTTGTTTGCTGTCCTCTTTAGCTCTCAAGCCGCAGAGAAAGTTAACTTTTTCGGTGTACACAATATATAAAGCTTTTTCGCTTCTCAATTATTCCCATTTCCTCATTTTCCTCCTTGTCTAATATATACTACGGACTGCTACGGAGCATGAAAGCCTGCTTGGACAAGATGGTCTCTCTCTGGATGGTGGTGTGCCTCCGAAAGAAAATTAAATTTCAGTCTCACATCCTCACTTCACTTCCTCCTCTCTGCTGCCCCACTCAACAAGTCTAGCTGTATTCCTTTCCTTTACAAGTAACATTCTTTTCTGGCAGGGTAAACGTGAGAAATTTTTAATCACAGGGGTTCCAATGAAACCTCATAGTGGTCACGGGTAGACCACACAAAGAAGAAGATTCGTCTGATCGTGTATATAATTTGTGATCATTTTGTTGATTAATTTTTTTTGCCCAGGTTGGGTATCCTCCGCTCAATATGTAAACACATGAAATATGATGGCGGTTGGGGAATATTAGATTACTCGCTGTGAATGGGGAGGAAGACAAGCTAGTTCCAGAATGAAAAGTGAAAGTCGGTTCCAATATATTAAGAGGAGATGCGGCCTTCCCACAGAATGCTCCATCCATCACCCATACACGTACTACCAGAATGAAGCAGCAACAGTTTCGTTCGGAGGAAGTAAAGCCCTGTCTTGCCAAAATATATGTGCACTATGAGCCCCTAAAACATTTCCCCGTGCTGAACCAGAGACTCGGCTCGGAGGAGGTTTTGTCGTATATGTGCAGTCATGCAAAAAGGTGGCCATAAAAATGTGCCTGCTTACACCAGGAGGAACGCAGCTCATTTCACGGCTAATGTTGCACATGATCATCAACATAATGTTTTATCTCCGGGTATCTCAAAATGGCGAACAAAATAAAAACGTGTATATATATAGCCTACCTGGAGAATTGCTGGGGAGCAATAATTCAAGATTCTCGTAATGATAAAAAAATGTAGATATGATTGTTGGATTGTGACCACTTGAAAAAATCTCTGCTGCTGTTAATAATATCCTATATAGAATTACAATATGGATGGGTATATATTCACGAAAAATGAGAAAATAAAGAGTTTTTAGGGAGGAAATGGGGTTTAATGCTTTTTCCAAATGATGTCTTTGCTCCCTTATAGACATCTCAAGCAACAGGCAGAATGCGCGGTACTCAAAGCCAAGTGGATCTCTTGAAAATCCGTACTGTCAGATCTAAATGTACTTCCTCCTTTCAAAGAAAAACCGATTCGGTTTGAATGAAAAGACAAAAAAAAAACTCCTGTATACCTCCTGCTTGTAAAACGAGAGTTTGCTTTTTATTACTCTCCAAAACTTTTTCCCATTGGAGTATGCAACTGGTGGTTAGGATGAGTCTCAAGGAGGTGATTCAAGCTATTATTTTCCCCTTTTTTAAAAGACTACATCGTCTCCGGGATGTGGATTCTTTGGAATGGAAATTGGAACCGGAAGCTCTATTCCTCCATCGAAGAAAAATCCTCCATTTTTTTTTAAATCTACCTTTTCAACTCCCAGTTTAACAAAACCAAGCAAGCAACAAGCATGGTGCAGTGGTCAGGGGTGTTTCCGGACTGTGGGGAAACGTGAGGTTTCCTTTTTTGCCATTCTAAACGGTTCTGGTAAAAACCCTCTCGTGACTGCTGTTTCGACGACTTCTTACAAAAAGTAGCTTTTTTCTCTTTTCTATTCATCAACCTTTGTATTTTTCTCATATCCCAACCTGAAAAAAAGCATCTGGTCTTTTCTCTGGTGACGGGTTTGGCTTGATGTATTACTCGTCTCAATTTCACCATTCTTCCACCACGATCCATTGCTGGTTATCTTTTACAGGTCACATCAACCTGGAAATACACATCACTCGGCTAATGGGCACAATCCAGAGAGAGATCCCAACGCGATATTATGCTCTGTGCTGTTGCTAACTGTTGCTCTCTCGGAATCGGAAAACCATGTCAAAGATAACTAGGACACAGCCGTAAGGCACCTCTCAAAAATACATATTCCTTAATAATATACTCTTTCATAATAAAAGGCTCTTTTTATAAGTATCAACCTAGATGTTATCCTTTTTTATACGCCTTTTGCAAAAGAAGACCCCCGCGTCTTGTACGTAGAAAAATGAAAGCTTGGGAAACGGGATGGTTGGGTGAATGGAAAACACCTGATCCTTTTCCACTACTTTTTTTTGTGTGTGTGGAATCAAGTCGACAGTGAAAAAGCAATTTAATCCTATGTACATCCATCTCTGGCGAATACTCTGGATATCTGCAGGTCTGCCAAACATCAACATCCGCACGTCATGATGGGTGCGCGCTACCTCCTGTATATCTTTTCTTCCCTGAAAAATTAACGGAATAAAGAGGCTGGCCCCAGCAGGAGTTCAGTCAGAGTGATGATCAGGAGAGATACATAAAGTGAAATTGTATTGATTCCAAAAGCGTCGAATGCTGGTGGAAAGCTTGTGATTTCGAATACCCGGAGCGAGTCCGCGACATCGTGTGAAAACCTTGTTATGAACCTTTTTATCCGGGATCGAGAACGCGGGTTAGATACGCATATATTGTGTGCTCACCTTTGTAAACAAAAAAAATACTCTACTTTTCCCTAAAAAGGTGAGAGTGAATACAAAACTGGAGTGATGAGACATATTATGTTTATCCTGGTACACAGTGCAGGCCAAAAAGGATGAAAAAATGGAGACTCAAAATCTACAAACTGGGTATTTTCTCTACAAACAAGTTGTTTTTCTTCAACAAACCGTCTGTCGACAAACCCTTTACATCTTTACGCTGCACTGAATGCTCCCTGGACGAAAACGAAAAAATAATATCCTATAGGGCCACCTCTTCTTTTTTTATTATATATACGCTATTTACTACTTTGGTTAGGTACCTGCCGCCGCTCATAGTTCCCAGTCCGACGTCATCCAGGTAAGATGAGAGCTTAAAAATATAGCGAAATATGACTAATATAGGGAAACCTGTGGAAAAATGGAGATCCATAAAGCTTGTTTTCCATTTCCCCTTGAACCACCTGTGTGCGCACCACTTCTTGTCAATCGAATATATCGACCCTTTTTTACATTTTGTGTATTATGCAGCATTTCTATCTGATGGTGACTAAGGATGCTCAAAATGCAATCCGTCTTTGGCGAGAAAGGGAAGGCGGAGTGGGTTGGGTGGGTGGGATGTGCTTATATTGCTCATAAAAAGTCTATCAGATTGTTGTAGCTCGTATAGGACATACATTTTTAAAAAGTGATTTGGACTGCGCCAACTTAATTACCAGAGTTTTCAGATCGGAGCTCATTAATCATATTAGAACAAAGTTGAGTTGAGATGGGATCGAATTTAGTGGGAAAAAATATCTGTACACAAAATTGGAGGGTAGGGTGGTGGTACATTATCAAAACTTGCAGAATATTTTATTTTTCGGATCTTAGCCATTCCTCAACACCACTGACAGCCATATTATATAGCAGAGCGAGTAAACAAAATGGGCGACAAACCCAAGTTTTGAGGGGTTTTTCGTATAATTTTGCTAACACGAGGAACAAGACCGACGAGCCGACAGGCTGCCACTTTCACCCTAACGTATTCGTCTTATTTTTTTGATGCCAGGGAAAGCTCTTGTGTGAGGATTTTGCAAATTTCATATATAATATTCTGGGTGCAAGATCCAAAAAATGAAAAAAAGTGACACATATTTTGAATGGAGTCCCACTTTCATGGGGAATGGGTGTATGAGTAAAAGTAAGCACTTGTGATGTCTTGATGATGAGGAGAAGGAGCAGTGTATTATGGAAAAGGAATGAAAGTTGAGTAAAAGTATTGGTAAGCCTTTTTCCCTTCCTGGCCCCGAGAGAAGGCTCAACTTCTTCACTTTTTTATCCTCCATCATTTACTTAGGAGCTCGTGGAGTCTTGAGTCCTTTTTGTGGAAACTGAAACTGTATTGCAATGTTATATAGTATCAGTTTCATCATCAGGATAACATTAGAGAAAAGTTTTTTTTTGTTTCTCTTAAGCGAGAAAGAAATACCAGAAGGGTTGGTGGGGTATATCACGAGTATCATATCGCATCTGCTGCGCATTACATGTATTTTCTGTGGCTAGATACTTTTCCTTTATCATTTAATTAGTGTTACATCATCATCGATTTTTTGCCAGTAATGATACCTTAAACCGAAAACATTCAGAGTCTCAAGTGGATCGGGATAATATGGTATTGATTACATTTTCTACTTTATTTACGCTCGGACACGGTAACCCCTTCCAAACCCGCACGCATTTTCCATTGTAATGGACCCGAAAGAAGGTTATTGCGACACGTTTTTGCGAAAGTGAGTCCATTGTTTATACAAAAAGTTTATCGGGAAATCTCCAAACTGCATAATATTTATTTCGAGAACACGCAGCAATATTGTAGTTTTCAAAGAAAGACAACAGAAACAAACAAAAAGCCAACTAAAAAAGTTTTCCCTTTTGCAACAAATGTACCTTGCTTCATTTCAGGGAAAAAGTTTTACATAAAAAATTGCTTTTTGTTCCTTTTCTCCCTTGTCTCCCTTTGATATCCACTCACCCGTGGAGGAACATGGAGGCAGGAAGGATGTGTTACACACAATGAAAAAAACGGCGTAATTTTGGCAATGTTTACTGTTGTGGCTACTGTGCAAAGTTTATTTTTACATTGTGGTTCCCCTATAATTTAGTGGGGAATCGGGTTGTCATCATATTTATAATACACTTTGTGGATTTTTTTTCTCTCGCTACGAATACGAATTAGTTCAAAAAACAGAGGAAAAAAGAGTTAAGGAGAAATGAGAGTTGACTGGGAAGTCTCGAGTGGAATGAAATGCATAGAGCTTGCAACTCATCCCTGGAGAATAGGTTACAAGAGAGGACTAGAAAACCCAGGGTTTCCCCTTTGTACTTCACCAAGGCATGTGCTGCACGGTCCATACAGTCCTGTGGTTTTCCCCGAACGGAGGCAATGGTGTGTAGACAACAAAACAAAGGCAGAGGGAATCCTCGTGGAAAAGTTTTCTGGAACACAGACCGCGTTTTGGTCTATACTATATATAGTCATTAAGATAAAATTCAATTGTATTGGAGCTCCAAATTGATATTGAACTAGGGTGCCCACCAGCCGCGAGTGAGTATATAGGTCTTGGATGAAACTATCTATCCAAATTTCGAGAAATATGAAAGGAAGGAGATACGATAGGTTCCATAAGTGAGCAACAGTGGTAACAGTTGTGGGTAGATGAAACAGGCACAGCATCATTATTCCAGTTTTTTTTTGAAAGAGAGAGAAAAACTAGAATAAATATGATGTAGTGACTCAGCTGGAGTTTTTTTTCGAGATGTCGACACCGAGTTGCTCTTGATCTTGGATTAATTGGATTTTGGACTTGGCCATGGCAGACTAATTGGTAGTATTAGGTTCGAATTGAATTGTAACGAGAGGGATTCGAGGCTTGTCTTGGTGTGGTTACGGAAAAGTAATTGGAAGGAGATGAGACTAGGGTACATAGGATACAACAACAGTTTCCCATTTGACTATATTACCGAGAGATGCGTGTGTGTCGATGGAATAATCCACCTTTCACTTTACTTTCTCTGCTTGAAAAAGAAACAAGAAAAGTTTTTTTTATGAAGCGAAGCAGAAGGGAAATATGTGATCGATGTTGAGGGGATGTATATTACGTATGTACATAAATCTGACGTTATGGTATAAACTAAGGAACAACTAGAGAGGATGCGTAATGTGTTCATTATTTTCCCTTTCTGAAAAGTTATTGCTTCATTGGTTCAATATTAAAGAGGCAAAAGTTACTGACCACATGAACTCATAGGGAAAATACAGAGTTTGCATGAAACCAGGTTTGCTTGCTCGTCTCACAAAATGTTCCTGTGTCCCTAGTCCCTATCCCACTGAAGTTGATGATGAGTGCGTGTGTATCTATGTAATATTCTTTGAGAAACTGAATGTCTGCCTCTCCATCTCCAATACCTGCGCCGCTTCTCAAAACAGTTTCCCTTTTCGCCAGCAACATTGTAGATTGTAGCGATAGTTTGCAAGGATTTTATTAACTTTGGTGTTTGCTGGAAACAGGTTGGTTGGTTTTGTTTATTTATGAAAGACCCAAAAACCGAAGAAGGTTGGTTTAATCAATGTTGAAGGAAGACATCTTTGATGTCATAGATAATGAGATGTCAAGCTGTACTTGTCATTTTCCCAAATAAGCAGAAAAGATTAATCTAGGTTACAAAGTTTATTTTGGGAACCACTTGGATTTAGGATACCTCAGGTGGAGTGTGCAAGTGTGCTCCTTTTCTTGCATGTTCATGTGATATAGGTACTAGTAGGCGCGTTTAGTTTTACATATGTGCTTGTTTTTCTGCGGCGTGCCTCTTTGAGATACTACTACTAGAGATACTGATTAATGTTGACTGTTGCTCTTCAAAGTGACGAAATTAGCATGATTTGGTCGCAAAACTAACATGACATAGGTTTACGCATTGGTTTTGCTACTGTTGACATAAACGGAATGGCTTTATTCACTGGAAAAGTTGTTCTATTAAAAATGACAGAAATTGCAACACATCTGTATTACATTATATACTGAAATGAATTGATTATTTTACAGCAGTATAACATTGTAAACTCTAACCTAACCAAAATTCCTGAAGGTCACAACCATTCCAGGTTAATTTATCGACTGCAGTATACAGCCTTCTTCAAATTATATAAAACAGTACCACTGACAAGTTAACTATACACCGGTTTCATTACTAGTTCAACGTGATCTTCGAGTCACCACAATCCTGGCATTACCTGAAATACCTGGACTTCCAACTGGGCGTGAATCGCGAATTAAATTTGCCAATCCAGTAAAGAGTTTCCCTTCGTTAGAAACCCTATACATAGCGTCATAATGGGGAGGGTCTGCCGACCTGCCTTCGGGGGAGAACACCAAGATCCTCCTTCGTTTCCTGGGACGTCCACGCGAGCGCCTGCGTGCATTCGCAGGGACTTCACCTTGACCTCCCTCGTCATTCGAGTCGATAGTAACGATTTCAACATGTCTTGGTTCTACGGGGACTACTACTACTTCATCTTCATCTCGATCCACAACACGAGGTTGCCCCTGTTCTCCATGGATCATACGACCTGCACCTGCATCATTGGGTCCGTTAGCTCCTTCACCTTGCACCGGATTCTCTGCTGCAGCTCCGTTATTTTGCTCTCGATTGTTAAATGGCACGTCTACGTTTTGATCCGCGTTGTTAACTGGGATGTTGTTTGCCTCGCCGTCGCCTACATTCTGATGACCTACTTGTTCGCCCTGGTTTTGCTCCCGATTTTCGGGTCCCTCACCTCGCTCCCCACGACGGTTATTTTCAACGCCATTTCCCATTTGTTCCTCCCGTTCCCTTTCCATTCTACCCTCAGTGTCCTCAGGTCGCGTACCCAATTCCTCCCGAGGTACGAGCGTGGGATCATATCCATGATCGAAGTAGACATCTCTCCTATCTGAGTTGCTCCAGACCCCAGTTGGATACCTGATGTTTCGATAAAACGCAACGTATGATATTGACGATTTTGGAATTTCCACTGCAACAGGCTCTTCTACATCCTGCTGAAGTTCTGGTTCCATCTCATCCCTCATATTATATCCGTTTGTACGGTCCACTCGTGAATGACTTGGACTAAAAAATCATGGAGAAAGGGAATAAAAATGAAAAATTAGAGAAAAAGTCACATTCACATATCAACATAGTATGTGAGAAAAATGACAACACTCTGTTGCATCATAATATTATTATTATTATTACATTTCCATACCCAGCAATACAATATTGTTCCAGCAACTGTTGTAACCAACCTAGAACCTCCTACGAACGAACCACCATTCAACTAATCGATTGTAATTTTCGGACATGTATCATCTATTATGGCCTTCCGCTATCCAATGTTCAGAAAAGTTATTTCACTCATCAAAAATAATAATAATAAAAATGCGCACAACTAAGAATCTACCGTTAATTACTACAATTTAGCTATTTTAGCAAGCAAGAAGACAATCAACTCCTTGATGGTGGCAAATAATCCAAAATCCAACCAAAACCTTTTAAAAGTTAAGTCAACAACGCAACAACGCAACGAAACAAAAACACTTGTTGACAAAAGCCAAAAGAAAGACGAATGCCTTCTTCTTTCCAGCATCCAGCAGCTCCAGCACACCACACAACAACACAAAAAGTATTACAATTTCTCGTATTGTACGTAATGTATCTGTGGCCTAAATGGTCTCGCTTAATTAATTATTCCTCCCTCAATCACTCCATCGCATCCACTCAACCCTCCTCTCCTCACTCGTTTGTGATTTAGACATTTGACATTTCCCTGACGGCTTCAATGCTTCACATCACATGCGGCGAGTGTGCACGCACGTGCACCACAAAAACGTAATAAAATAATATTTAGTAAAGTACTACAAAACAAAGTAAAGTTATTAGTCGAGTCTACAACTACATATATGTACATACATACTTACGTAATTGTGATTGATTGTGAGTTTGTAAATGGTAGCCTCCAAAGTCCGAGCCCAAGCCCAAACTATTGCTTTGTTTTTGTGGGAAACAACCAGTCAAAATAGTAAAATAATAAAAATTAAACAAAATTGTTAATTCTTGAAATAAGGTTCAACAAGTAATAAGGTATGTATATTATAATATAATAAATTATAAACTGGTAAGGTAAGTAATAAAGTGTCAGGCAAAAAGGTCTACAACGTCAACTTTAAACGTGAGCTGCTGCCTTGCTTGCATGCCTAGGTATTTACTTTACGTATGTACTTAATATTTGCATATCATCTAGCTAAAATTCTAATCGTAATAAGACTGGGACTGCGACTGGAGTTGGAGGGAGGGGAGTTGAGGAACACGAGAAATAGAGGAAGTTATTAAGTACTTACAATATATTCGCAGAGCACGTGATTCTGATTTGATTCTCAGACCATGTCATAATTGATAATAAACGCATAGTATAGGTATTTTAATTATCATATTCATATAATATTAGCATAATATTGATACGGTACGGACGGACCACAACCACAAGGCAGGCTGCCTGGAAGGACGGGAGCTTTTGGAAAGGAAAACAAATAGAACACGAAGTGGATGGAGTGGAAGTGGATATAGGTATATACTATACTAGACTGTAGTGCCAGTACTAGTTACTGGCCAAAAATAAGAAGCCCTCGTCGTGCGTGTCTATGTATCCGTCACAAAATTCATTTCTCGACTGTGAATATTCATCTATGGTGCGTAGTTTAAGTAGTAAGTGGTTACTTGCAATGTGGAAATATCTCCATATTAGGGTAATGGAACTCCTATCCTTACTTCCCCAACCAGTAACTTGGGGACTGTGGAGACATCTCCATAACCGACTCCTTACTGTCCTCCGAGCAACACTGGACTGTGAAGAATTCTCCGTAGTGGAGTCATGGAGCTTCCCTCCTCAATCCCTAATCAAACTTCCCTTGACGGTGGAAAATTCTCCGTAGAAGTGGAGTCGTGGAACTCCTATCCTTACTCTTCTCCCAGCCAGTAACCGCGGGAAGTGGAGAAGTCTCCATATCCACGCAAGGGATATACTTTGTGACGGACACACACACATACTCACAGAGGGTATTCTTTTATATTGTTTGATACTAAATGCTTAAGAAGACCATAAAAGATTGAGATTGATGGGGTTTTGAGTATGATGTATGACGTAATTGACGTATGATAATATGCGTTTTTTGTGCGTCCGGTCCGTCCGTCAAGCATAATAACATTTACGTTTTACTTCACATTTTTACATATTACAGCAGAAGTCGGACGGGACGAGCACGGGTTACGTACAGGTGACATTAAAATACTATGTTGTAATTTGTAATAATTGTCAATTGTAGGCTATAATTGAATTGAACATATAATTATTTATTTTTGTCTTGTCGGGGGCTTCTCATCAGTATGCTATAAATTAGAAATTCTTTTTTTGTCATTGGTTGTGTGATTTTTTGAGAAAGTTGAATTGATTAGGATTATTTTTTGGTTGTTACAGGCAGGGCAGCAGGGCATGTGTACGCAGCAGGTATTAATCTAGAGTGAGTAGACTGAGTGGAATTTAGTGAACCCATTAGTTTTGATTTGAAAGGATTTATAGTAGTCCCTCCCTCTTGCTATAACATCCAATCCAAGAAGTAATCATGGATGACGACAGTGATATTATCTGTCTTTCATCGGATACGGATGAGGAAAATGACACGAAAATGACACCAACCGGAGGAATAACAAAAGAAAAGGTAATTTATAAATCAACTCGTTGTCCGTTGCATTGCATGATGTTGAGTTAAATTAAATTATGTTAAGGCGCAATTGTGGAGCTGCCGTTTTAAACGAGCTAATATAATAATAATAATAATAATCCAGCCAATTCAATTCGTGTATTGTTTATTCATAGCCGTCTTCAGTTAAATTACCTGGCATTGACGTTAATACTGCAGCAAGGAATGGTCATTCTTCAAATAATAAAGTTCCCTGTACGTCTACTAATGGTGGTGGCAGCCAAATCCCAACGGAAGTGATTTTGGACGCCGGGGGGAACAAATATGAAATCGAGTACCCTCGGACCGTAAGGAAGGGTGGCTATGAAACTGCAAATGAAGTCGGCTGGATGATGATAGAAAGTGATGATGAGGAAATACAAGTTCTGAATGAAAATGCCATTCACAATGTACCAGGGAAGAAGAAACGTGCAAAAGTAGCACGAAGCAAAAGTCGCATCGAAAAACAAAGAAGGAATACCGGGTTCCTCTTCTGGATGTTCCTCATTGTTAAAATGTGACTTAAAAGATGAGTTTTCGGATGAAAGCGAAACTAAGAAAGCAATAGCATTGGTATGGACCAACAAAATAATATTCATCATACCTAGCCATTTACGTGTTTATTTTTTATGCGCACAGATAATTGTGTATTCTTACTATTACAGTTTTTGAAGGAAGTAAACAAAATTTGTTCAAAGGCACATTATCAAAAAATCCAGTTAAAAATATGGAAACGTTATGATAAAGTAAAAGGCTTCGCGCAACCCATCCAACGTCGCATACAAGATGAGATCAGAAATGCAACGAACACTATTGTGGAGTTTCCACGCATGCTGTTTACTACAGTAAAAATGGTTTTAGATTTGATGGAGCCTGGTACAGTTGCATCATTAAAGGAAATTAAACCAGACGATAGGGAATTACAACGAAGTGAGCAAAGGCGCATCTTAACTGAAAAATGCGAGAAACAATTAAGGGTAAGAATTAATGATAATTTTCTTGCAATTTTACATGCGCTAGTGTCTACTACAATCCCTAAGCTAGTTTATTTTGCTGGTTTGCAGAAAATATGCAATAAAATTAAAGCTCTCGATGAAGTAGAAGTTGACTTTGATTCGGAAAATGAACATAATTCATCGTATATTCTAAGGGAAAAATACAAGAAAAAGTATATAGATTTTCTTGCTTCACATATAATATTATTCATATTATATCTTCCAACAAAGATTGTAACAAACATGATTGTGCTTCCTAGATTGATGTCATCATATTACCGAATGTGTAGTGTTTTAAACTGCAGTCACTTCACGGATAGACCAACACAAAAAAAGATTATTCTTAGAAAACACGGCGTCAGTAAGTATTTTGTAATCAATCACTTTGAGTTGGCTGCTAAATGTTGCTAAATCGTTATCGGAAACTTGTAGGTAGCGATTACCCTGAGATCGACGCCGAAGTTGAGACATTTCTTAACCAAAAGGGATATCAATTTATTCCGGACTTCCTGGATATCGAAATGCTTATCAAAAGGACAAATCGTAGTAAAGAACTTGGGTTGCATCCAAGTGACATTTCTAAAACGGGTATAAATATATACAATTTATTTGTTAATTATAATTTGGAGAGAGAGAATATCAATAGAACTAAGAATTATTCTTTTTCAGCAAAATTTATCTTCACCGCCGTCGTCAAAATAATAAAGCGTCGTCGAGCAAAGGACTTTGAATTAGGAATAGTCGATGCGACCGGTGCCAGTGTGGTTTTAGATCCTGCTGATAATGACGAAGAATTGAGGAAGAAACTTGAAGCAAACGAGAAATTAAGGAAAACTGAGAGTGACGTAGTTAATCACTTTGCCAAACTGGCACAAGAGCAAGAAGGAGACGCAGAGTCAGTCGCGGATGAAAATGAAGAGGATGATAATGAAGACGATGAAGATGAAAGTGACGCAGGTAGAATCTAAATAAAGTCGAAACTTTCCAAAAGTATAGTATACTCTTTTTCTTCTCTGACAAATGTTACGTTATACTGATATATAGAGCCACCTAATTTAAATGCTTGAGGGATTGATTTTCTTATAGTATTGGAGGCAGCTCTGAACGCAGAACTAACAGAGGATGAAGACGATGATTCTGTGCTAGAAAATGGTGCTGAGTATGGTTGCAACGTGGACCTTAACGGCAATAGCAACCTAGTCTCAGTCAGCAGCACGCAGGTTGAAACTGAGGAACCGGAACCGATGACTCAAAGACAAAAGGAACAAAGTAATGAAGGCATAAAACCGAGTCCTTCACTCAGCTACGTAGAGAAAAATAAAAATTGCTCGAAGAGTGATATTACTGAACCGCGAACCAAAAGGTTGCGCTCGGACGTAGGCGAATAAACTTCGGTTGGTGGTACTACTACGTTTACCAAGATAAAGTATCTTTATCTGTTCTTAATTCGTAATTACTAAACTATTGTCAAATCAAAGTCAAACGTCTAAGATTTTATGAACCTTAATTCTCCCTGTCTTTCAATGTAGTTATCTACTACAGGTTCCTTAGTTATTATAATAGTAATTGGTAATTGAACCTACGATGTATTAGAAGAATAGTGAAAATATTATATAAGTATGTAATAGGATAACACTTTTGTCGAAGAGACTTTTCAGTACAAAGCAATTACGCAGTATCACCTTTCGATGTTTTAATGTATTTACTTAAGTTTTACTTTGTTAACCGAATTTATATATAAATAAATATTCTACCTAGACTTATCGTTAGTCTAAAAACTGCAAACCTATATGTACGTTATTAGCAGTTGCGGCCGGGGGAGGAAAAAAATGTAGGCGTTGGATTGTCCAGGGAATCGGTTTTCATTTTGATTTTTAAACGTATTTAAGACATGGGGTGTATTTTGTGGGGGTCGTTTGACTAAACAAAAATGGGAATGGTACAGAAAGTCTTCGTGGTATTGACAGAAATCATAGCAAAAGCCGATATGGGAAATCCAGAATTAATCTGTATAGAACTGAAGGAGTTGGTTTATTTTGGTTCTTTTGGTGATTGGGGTACCGTAAGACATATACTAAAAGATTAGAAAGAAAAATCTTCAAAATGAGAGTACGTATGTGAGTGATTCACTCGAAAGTAATTTGTATATTTATTTGCGCATCCACACAAAATTACAAACAGGCTCACCGGCTGGCCACTAAATTTAAGGATTCACTTAAAAACAAGGCAATCCATTTAAAAATGAATGAGGCAAAAGCGTGTTCATTCTTTCAAACATCATTCATTCATCATCCATATCCTCCCATTCAGCCGCATCCACTTCTGCCTCTGCTTCGCTAAGAGTCAAGTCATCAAGCATTTCCTGTAGGCTTATTTTCGGGGCATCTCCTTCATCATCTGTTGTAAGGGCCTCGACATTGATTTTGGAGTCCTTGTAAATGTTAACACCTTCCCGATATGCTGGATCTTCTTCGAGATCTTGCAGGAAATCTTCGTAATCCCTGTCATTTCAAAAGCAACCGTATTATTTCACCATTCTACTTACATAAAAAACCTCACAACTTGTAAGATATGCTGTAACGAGTTTTACCTATTGACACTTTCTGTATCATGCCGTGGCAAGAAATGCCTAAGTTTCCATTTTCGCTTTTGTTTCTGATCTGGATAAACCTTCTTTACCAGAATGACATCTGGAACAGTCTCTGGTTTCAGCTTTTCAAAGTTCGGGTCATTAACATTCGTATTGCCCATGTCGAATCTTATAACAAATAAGGATCAATAAGATTATTTTATATCTTATATCTCTATAAGACCGTAGTTAAACGAAATTATTATCAGCAGTATCGCATTTATACCCCAGAACAGTGTCGCCAGGATTCAACAAGTGTCCCAAATGACTTCGGCAATGAATTGGGGTATCGCCCATTGCATTTGATTTAACAACGTAAACGTCCGCAGGTGTATGCTGTAGTCAACAAATCAAATTTCAAATAACATTCAACAAACAGTCGTTGATACACTAACATTAGCTCTGACGATCAGTATTTACTGGGCACAACGAAAACTAATTACTAAACCCACCTTCGACGATATAGCACCCTGTCCACTAAACTTGGCGCGTTTGTCAATAGTTTCAACCTCCATCACAACAAATTCCGTCAAATTTTTGCACGAACAAAGGGTTCCAAATGGGAACCTCCAGAACTGAGTCGCACCAAGTTCGGCAACCTGAGCAGTATTTGGATCAATTATGTGTACAAAGTTTGTTACTCGATAAACAACGCAGATCTGTCCAATCCCACCGAGTTGATGCGCCAGATTTTTCGGAAGACAAACTACCGAATCTTTACAAATTGGAACCATTTCCACACTGAACGTAAACTTATAATTATAAGTATTATTGTGGGTATCGTGGGAAATAAGTTTCTTAGAATGTTGATATCTACAAGGCAGCATCTGTGTAAGGAATTCCACCATTTTTCGAGCATTTTGCTCATTCCCGTAGTAAAAGTCAAGGCCATCTGAAACATTCAATTTTTGGTTAAAAACAGAAAGTTATTGTGAGTATGGAGCAATGGAGCTTGCTTGATAGCTAAAATAAAAGGGTAGCATACCGTGGTGAGGTTTAACCCCATTCGTATTCTTATGTGCTCTAAATTTCAAAATTAACTGTTCCAAATAATACAGTGTTTTCTTGTGATCCGATTTCTGTCGGACTTGAACCTGTAATCAAGAATACAAGAAAAACGCTATTGATTCGCATTCGCATACTACGGATCCTACCTTCTAGTATATAACTTTACAAGCTTGAGGCACAAACCAATGCTTTCCAATAATCCTTAGCATCTGCTCTACGACAGTCATCACACATTTGCGAAACAATTGTATACTCCACAGTAAACACTTGCTGGAGAACCGCACCACCCATGACCTCCGCTTGAATTGTCAATTTGACCTTGATCCTCTTGGAATGGGGTTCTGTCCAAATAAATCCTGCATCCACTAGCCGCACCTTGTTCAACCCCTTCAATCGCTTCAAGCAGAGTCCCAGTAGTTCCCTCGACTCCAACGCGCATTTCACCCACTGTCCAGGTGGCTGGAAATACCTTTAAAAATTACCCACCAAAGAAAGTTAGGCTCTTCTTATCTAACACCTATTCAAAGTCATATAGAGTAGAAAATTCAGTGTACGTAAGTAAACTCAATATATTTATGTAATTTACCTTTCACAACCTTTACACGCTGCCAGGGTCCCTTGCTTTGGAATCCCTTCCGTGATGTCAACCTGAGTCCGAATGCAGGGCACACACGTGTTTGCTGGATTAGGGTCTATCAGTGTGCCACATTGGCAACACAAGCTGAAATGACACAAGCCACAATCAAATTTAAAATTTTACAATGACAGAAGATGCAAATTTTAACAAAATACATATATATTTTACAAAACAAAACTTTGCTGAGCCTTACATTTTCCCAGGTGCCGATGCATTTTCTTCTGGAGACGACAAGTACTCCATATTCCACACCGGAGTCACAAAACCACTTGAATTGGCCAAAGTACAACAAAAAACTTTGAAACACTCAAAAACTAGTTACACAAATGTATCAGCAAAATTGACAAAAAGGTCCAATGGAAAATAGAGCCTTTTTTGCAGCCCTCTCTTTACACACGACACACACACGTCACGTCTGTGTACCTCTGTGAATATAAAAGCACATGTGCTTTCAGAGGGTGTAATATAGAGTCGTTCAAATTCAAGGTGGTCCGGTTCAAGAGATTCCTATGATGGTCTGCAGCTGCATGTTGAAGGCAAGTTGAACAAAGACTTGGTGGCCCACCCACCACACCACCGTACTACTAGACTGCTGCTCCTGAATTGAGTATTATGTAGTTTGAAGAAAAAGGCATGATGATGGTCTCAAAGGAGGTGGTCCGTGTTGGTGTCCGGTATGCGCTATAGTGGAGTGGAAGGTTTCCTCCATCAGTCGTTGCCTGGCCCTTTCCCTCCGTTCGAGTTTCACTGATTTCATATCATCTCCAAGGGTACTTCATATGAATTACGCAGTACTCCGAACAATCTTCGTTGTTCCTTCTTTTGAATTAAATAGTTGAGGTTAAGTTGAGGGTCCTCTTCTTTAGACATCCGAACCGAACCCCTCCATTTCTACATTCCCCTAATTTATTTATAATTTATAATGTACATCATCACCTACGTTTAACATCCACGTTACACCACACACAACTGCTTAGAGATGTCGGACGCCCCACCCGCACCCCCTGAAACTGCCGCAGGAGCGGAAGCGACTGCGCCAACTGAGTCAACAGAGATACCAAAAGAACCGAGCGATCCCGTTGTTCCACCAACGCTGTCTCAGGCGACGCCGTCCAAGACAGCTCAACCTAAGCGCTCCAAACAGCCAAATTGTTGTCAAAAAGGTTGCACTGCCATCATGAAAGTGTTTGCCCATGATGCAATATACGGGGTACGGTAAAAAGTCCCAGAACAGAAAAAAATATATGTAGCGAAAAAGACATTTATTGGCTGGCGTTCTACATTTTTGGTATTAATTTTAGAGTTTTGTTGGACCGCATCCAGTCTCCTTCTTGTGTTGCTGTGCTCCCTGCAAAGCTTGTACCAGGGGATGCATCCGACCATATTGTGTGGCTTCAGTGGCGACAAAGATCATGTATTTCATAATGCTCGGGATTGTTACCTTGTTAGCCTGTTTTTTCATAATTCCGTGGCCAGACACTGTACTTTCCTTTGACTCCACTGCGATCGCCAGTGTAATTTCACATTTTGAATTAACCCATATTTCAACTTCAACTTTAACAAAGGATTCTAAAATTCCTTTTATTTTTTGCTTTGCAGTTTTATCCATGCCAGGGTGATAGAATGATTAAATATGAAGAATTAAATGGCGGTTGTAATAGTCACGCTGGCTATTACATGGTATACCGATGTTTCTTTGCGTTTGCCACGGTCATGTTGACAAACAGCTTGATAATGATGTATCTCACGTCCACCAAGGAAGATCCCCACCGTGCAAAAATCCACCATGGATTTTGGTTCTATAAGTATGCCTTCCTGATCATTATGCTCATAATGTATTTCCTCTTTCTCAATGGAAATTCCGACCCTGAGGGCGTGTTCGAGTTTATCTGCCAAATTGTTGGAAACCTTGCCCACTTCCTGTTCAGTTTTGTGGTGATCACCTACATCATGGATGTGCTGGAACTGTGGGTGATTGAAAATCGAACTAATGGAAGCAACTGGTAGGTTTTAGAATAAAAGAATTTTGAGTAAAGGTACGTAAAATCAATCAAAGTAATGCAATGACTATTAATGCTTTTTAAAGGGCCGATTGCATTTACTGGACATGTACCGGCCTGATATCCCTATCGTCCATTTTAATGTTTATTTACATCTGCTCGGACTTTACCCTCAAACGAACCTTCAATGATCCTACGAATGGAACATATCCCTTTGATAATTGTGAACCCGGAACGAGTAAGTTTTACCTATGATTCTTCGAAATAACTACAAAAATATAATCTGACATGGTTTTCCATAGAGGACAAAAGTGCCCCGGATTGGTTCCATTTGGCACTGATCATCGCGAGCTTCGCCCTTGTTGTTTTTCTCATCGTTGCGATGATTCTGAAAAAGCATTTCCAAAAGCGGTTTCCGTTCATAGGCTGGATTCAAGTGGCCATGCTGACGTTATTCAATTTCTCCTACTTGTGGAGTGCCTTATACAGTTCCACACGTACGATCTACATTATGTTTTGTTTTAACCAGGTTTCACCAAGCACACTTGTAAAGATAAATTAATACTGATACTTCCGCCAGATATTCACTCCCGCCCAAGATGCAACTGGGGGAGATATGTTTTCGCCACAGGCAATCACACTCACCATAAGGCAAACCTCCAAGAAGGTAGCATGGATGTATACTTCAGAATATCTGGTTTTTACCACGGAATACTAGTAGTCTTGGCCTTGCTTTACTACGCGTTTGTCCACGGACCACGGACGAAAACTGCTCCTCTCTCGATGGTCTTTGACTTTTTCATCACTCCCAAATCCAGGATTCCCGTGTTTCCAGATGAAGAAACTCAGCCGTCCGAGTTCACCGACGCAATTAGCCAACGTAACGTGTGGGATGACGAACAGGACGAGGTGGCCCAGTCGTGGTCGCAGTTTTATGTGATGATGGCTGTTGGTGCACTCTCTCTCATGATGACTATGACGAACTTTACGAAGTAACGATAAGCGTTCAAGTTTTTATACAAGGTGTTTATGTCCTTACAAATATTTTTCTGTGTGTGTTTTAGTCCGTGGGCGTGGGATAAATATAACTCGAGTCTTTACGCTCTTTGGGCCAAATTCCTAACCGGTCAGGCTGTCGTAGTGCTGTACATCATTATTCTACTGGTACCCTTCACCAAAGTTTTCCCGGAGAAGGATCTCCCAAGGAGAAAGGTGAGACGACGTGTTGTCAGGCGGAAACTCCCTTCAGGGGAAATTGTGGAGGAGTCTGTAGCCGACTTGGAACAAATACCTGCTGGTGAGGGCGAGATTATCGAAGTGATTGAGGAGGAAGACGGATCTCTGGTTGAGGTAACATCTACAGAGCACCATCCCAAACATTGTGGTTGTTTAATGTAGAGCCACCGTAATCCATTCTCCCATGCATCTAAAGTCAAAATTGTCAAGTTTTCTGGAAATTATTTTCACTGTTAAGGTCAAGAAATGATGTCTGATAAATAAAACCATATACCACTTGATGCTGACATCGCCCTTGAGTTAGTACCTATATTTTTAACTAGGATGTACAATGGATAGCGATCGAGAATTTCCCGTGGGCTTCCAATATATTCCTTTTAATAAACTAATCTAATATATGAGTTAATAGCAGCAATTTTGAAATATAACATTCATTTCATGTAGGTGTCTTTCTATGCTTACGCTTTGATTATATCACAATAGTGTTACTATTATTATTATGGAATCATAGCATCAACCTACGGGGCTAAAACCAGCCACAATAAGTTTTGGTGTTTAGGTGAATGGGTTTGGAATTTTTTTAATACTTTTTTACGTGAGCATCATGAAAAGTAGTAAGACGTTCAGGTTGAAGGGTTTTGACATGAAGTACACTCTGAATTTTGCTTTTTACAAATACACACCTCGCCTGAAATAGTATCAGATAAGCAGGGTAATAAAACAAACAATGCGCTTTATGAGATGATGTGGCAATGTGGCTCATTTAGCAACCAAGATAACTTGTTATATCATCACCTATGGTCTATGGTCCTTAAATCATCCATCATCCCATCGTCAAAATTGATGACTTTTAGTAGTGGTTTATAATATCTGATTTCATTCTATATCCATATATATATGTTTGTTTGTTGGAGTTATTCCAGCAAA